>JASSUY010030067.1:0-125109 GCA_032466535.1 Forpus xanthops
CCTCCGCCGCTCGGCTCGGGTTGGCTCGGCTGGGCTGGGGCAGGGCCTCGCCTCCCTGCCCGGCAGGAGGTGGGACCAGCGCCGGCGCTGCCGCCCGCCTCCTCCCTCTTCTCCTCCCGAGGGCTGAGCCATTCCGGGAAGGCGCCGGCTCCCCCACCGCTCCTCGGCAGAGCAGCACCAGCATCGGCCGCCGCCACGCCGGGCTCGGCCCCACGGAGCCGCGGAGCTGCGATCGAGCCGCGGAGGAGCGGGGCAGCGGCGGAGGGTGCGCGGTGTCCAGCGGCGGGGAGCGGCAGGCGGAGGGGGGCGGGGGGAGCACAAGTGGCCGGAGAACGGGGCGGGGGGGGCGGCCGCAGCGTAGTTGTTTTGCCCGGGGTAAGTTGACCGATCCCCATCAGAGGCTTCGCTCGGAGGGGCAGCGCTTGGCTCCCGGCTCCTGCCGCCCCAAGCCCCCTTGGGGGGAGCGCCTGCTTTTCTTCCCCCTTTCCCTCCCAGATTTTTTTTTTTTGTTTTATTATTATTGTTATTATGGGGTCTGTGGAGGAGCAGATCCTCCGCTCCGGCGTTGCTCTTCATCGTTGTCCAGCGATCTGCGGAGAACTATAATATTTCTTCCTCGAGATGCTGCAGTGAATTTTAGTCCCAGGAAATCAGGCGAACAAAATAATCCCAGTAACCCGACCCATTTGTTACCGTGCGAGAGCGAACGCTGCGCAGATGATGGCAAAAAATTCCCTGGAAGGGTCTAAGGAAGACCTGAGCAAAATTTCGGAAGAGGAGATGCTGAGGTGGAGCAAGGAAGAGCTGGTGAAAAGACTGAGGAAAGTGGAGAATGAAAAGATGAACTTAATGGTGGAACACGGCAACTTGATGAAGGACGTGAACCGGCGGCTGCAGCTCCACCTGCACGAGATCCGCGGGCTGAAGGAGGTGAACCAGAAGTTGCAGGACGACAACCAGGAGCTGAGGGAGCTCTGCTGCTTCTTGGACGACGACCGGCAGAAAGGCAAGAAGCTGTCGAGGGAATGGCAGCGCTTCGGGAGGCACACGGCCAGCGTGATGTGGAAGGAGGTGGGCATGTACCAGCAGAAGCTGAAGGACCTGGAGGCCAGGCAGGAGACCCTCCTGCGGGAGAACGTGGAGCTGAAGGAGATGGTGCTCATGCTGGACGAGGAGCGGAGCGGGGCCGGCTCGCGAAGCTCCATCGACAGCCAGGCCAGCCTGACCAACCTTAACGGCGGCTCTGCCACCCGGGACGTGGGGGACGGGAGCAGCACCTCCAGCACGGGCAGCGCCGGCAGCCCCGACCACCATCACCACCACCTCCACCACCACAAGGCCGGCGACAGCAAGGCCGGGGCCATGCGGAGGTCTATGGATGACCTCTCCGCGCCTCTCCACCACCGGAGCATCCCCAACGGCCTCAACGGTGAGCGACATCCCCCGACCCTTAGCCCCGCGGGCAGCAGGTGCCGTCCGCCCGGCTCTGTGCTCGCTCCTCTGGCAGGTCTGGTCTCCCGGGGGATGGGTGAGGGATGCCGGCGCAAGGGGGTCCCTGCGGGCCCCAGCCCTGCCCAGCCCTGGTGACCTCGGGAGGAGCAGCCCCGGGGGCCAGGAAGGACCCCGGTGTGGTGTGTGCTCCATGACTGTGTTATCGGTGCCTGGGACTGAGGGTTGGAGCCTTATCTGGAGGGCTGGTGTCTTGTTTTGTTTATCTTGGCTTTGTGTTTTGTCTTGTTTTTTTTTTTTTTTTTTTTTGACGAAAACCAGCCTGCGTTTTTCAGGGTTAAATAAACACTCCATCTTCTCCCTCTCTCTCCTGCCCTTTAAATATTTTGGTTTATGTTGGGCTTGTTTGTTTGCTAGTCTGATCAGACTGATAAAGAGCCTGGCTGAGATTTTGAAAGCATCTCAAACGCAGGTCTGCCCCACGGAGCATCACCGGTTAGCTCCATGGACTTTCAGGGCAGGCTGCCTGTGGAAAGCTCAGCAGTTTTGGAGAGGTGCAACTTGGCTTGTCACACTCTGCTTCAGAAACGGGAGGTTTGTAGAGAGGAGACTGCTCTCGAAGGGACGCTGTGCTCACAATTTTGTTCAGCCTAGTCATTAAAGTTAGGAACAAGCTCCACTGTGAAATCATGCCAAGCCTCCTCTGACAGCTTGTATTCAAGCAAAGTTTCTCCTGTTGTCTAATAGGCATTAAAACAATAGTGTTGGAATGTCTTTTAAAATTGAGATTATTTTCTTCTTTTTTTGAAACCAACAAGACCAAATACTTGACTTACAGAATTTTGGCCAAGAGGGTTCAGTAGGAATCAAACCAGACACCAATCTAATTAATTGTTGTATATAAGACTCCTTTTAATGTTCTTAATCCTCTTTTCCAACCAAAGAGGACTGTTTTCTGGTTGGGCTGCCCCTTCCCTCCTCAAAGCACAGAGTGGGGGCTGAAGCCCCAGGGGTTGGTTCTGGCTGGTGTCAGTGGTGGATGTGTTTACCAGATAACCATGCCTTAAGCGACCAGAGCTTTTGGTGGTCCTGGTGAGACCAGGTCCCTTTTTTTTTTTCGGTGATTTACGGCAAGTCCTTATGCCCCGGGAGATCTGAGGGCACACAGCACTGATGAACCCGGTTCTTGGGTACTGTACTCATCCATGAATTTGCCGTGTGTGGTCCTCTTACTGCAGCTGTGTGTTTCTGCTCGCAGCTGGAGATGTTCTGGCCACCTCACTCAGTAGTGAGGGACTGATTTCAAGGGTGATCCAGTCACCAGATGGTGCAGGGTGCAGCAAGTGTCTTTAAACATTTCCTGGTTTGTTTTTGTTAAATCTCTCTCTTCTATTGTTGTGTAAATCAGAAGTATCTGGTTTGTAAATCTGCAAATAGCTTTTGTTCCTGACTTGACTTTCCTTTCTTAAAGTGTTGCTCTCCAGGGAGGCCCAGAGAGGACGAGGTAGATATTGAATGTACTGTGACTGTTTTGGACAGAAGGGCTTCGCAGTTCTATTTTGTGGTCCTCGGACAACATCCCTTTTAGGTATTGACAGCTGACTAGGACAAAGCCAGTCAAACTCATCTGTTAACCCGAGGGTCTTGTGCGTACGGGGCACCACCACACTCTGAGCTGTGCCTTGAACCCGGGGTGAAGCACCATGGGATACTTTGCCCCGTCTGTGCTAAGAGGAAAGCCTCTGCTTGCAGAGCTGGGTTCTTATTGCCCTCCTCAAACCCTGTGTGCGGGAATGAGCTCAACACATCATTCAGAGGGGAGTGTTCACTCTTCTCTCAGTCATGCCCTGCCCTATGTGGGGTAAGTGTACAGAGGGGTGGTAGAGCATCTGCACATGTTTATGTTTCCATGCATGCCTTTGCACCATTTTTCATGATCCTGCATAGAAAGGAGGAGTACGAGCTCAAGTATTTCAGATGTGACCTTTGGTTCTGGTTCTGGGGTGCCTTTAGAATGTGGTCTTTGTGGGAAGCACTGAAGATAGCCCTTTGCTTCGAACCTGCATGGCTTCATTTCTGAGTGAAGGAGAGATATGATCAGCACTTTTAAAGCTGGTAATCCTTGTAAAGATGCAAACAAGCCTGATCTCTCCACTTAGGTAGTGAAACTGTAGAATGACTTGAATAGTTGTCATTCTCAGATAGCATCGGTATTCAGAAAGGCCATTTCCCTTAGTGTGCCTTTGGAAATGCTTCTCAATACATATGCAAATGTAAAGCTTATCAGGCCCTTTTTTTGACTGACAGCAAGAACTCTAGGAGGGGGGCTTGCCTGGAACCAATTCTGTTCAGCCTGTAACGATGTGGAGGAGCAGAGCAGGTGAAGGTGAAAAGCATCCCCAGTGAGTCAGGTGGCTGGTAGAGCTGTGGCAGAGGAGCCCCTGCCGTGAGCATCCTTTTGAGCATCTTCCCATGAATGTAGCCTAGATTTCTGCCTTCTTATACTCTTTTTCTGGTTATTTTTTTATTTAACCCAGCATTAAAATAGAAGGGAGGAAAAGCAGAAAGTGTAGCCTTTCATTTCCAGGTTGCAAACTTCAGTGTTGTTTGCTATTGTCTCTTGTAATTAAAGATCTGGGTAACTTGGTGGGTAAAGCAGAGACTGGTCACCCAGCTCAGCTAATGCTGTGATGAACAGCCCTCATGTCCTTTCTTTTGGAGAGTGGAAGCTGATCTGAAAGTGACTCAGAGCAGAATTTAGCATTTGTAGTAAAGACACAGCAGAAGCCTTAAATGACTGATGGGGGCAAGGCATGGTGAACTGCTTGCTTGAGCACTTTTGTATATGGAAGAAGTTGGAAAGTCTTGAATTTGGAAGCTGGAAAGTCCTGAAATGTGCTCTCCCTGCTAGTGGAATGTGTTGGGATTTGCGTGGTGCTCTGCTTTTCTAGGCATTGAGCAGGACTATTTCACTTGTTTAGTGTTTTTCTAAAGGAGTCAGTATGGTGGCAGTTAAACTCTGTTAAGCAAGTAGCTTTTTAATGAAGTCTTAGTGGAAATTTCTCTTCAGCAATTCGTTGAAGGTGTGAGTTTAAACAGTAAAATCAGCCCATCCCGTGATCCACCATCCCTTCATTTTTCTGGATATGTACTTTTATGAACTGGCTTTTTGAACGCTGTTGATTAATTATTTGCTCATGGAAGATAAGGTAATGAGTATAACTCACAGTGTGAAAAGGGCTAATATTAGATGACACATTAATCTTATGCAGCTGCGGGTACTCTGCTGAAAGCCAAGAGGAAATCTTCTTTGTCTGAAAGTAAGTGGTATATGCATTCTCTTTGTGTGAGCTGGGATCTAGGCTACAGGACAGGGGCATTTCCAAGCTACATGATAGGAACTGGCCGCTTGCATCTGTGTTGAATGATATCTCACAGTTCCCATCAATTTACCCACAGATGGAGGACAGAAATCAAGGCACAGTCACTGTGTTGTGCTTGTGAGTGCTTTGGCATTCCTTTGTGCTTGGCGGGGTCTCTCTGTGTGCACATTGTCTTTCTGCCTGTCTGGCTTTAGGCAGCCGCTTTGGAGCGATGGCCATTGCAATTGCCTCCTTCCTGTCAGAATGAAGTTTAAAAAAGAAGAAAAAAGGCAGTCACATTGATATTAACATGCCCTGGGGTAAGAAAAGAGCCTTCAGGTACCACAGGATACGTCCCTGGACTGAGGAATGTGGGAACATCGGGAGGAGTGACTTGAAATTCCCTGAGGCCAGGGCAGTGGCTTCCACTGGCCTTATCTACATCTGACTGGGACAACTGTTTATCCATCTGCAAGCCTGGAGGCATACAGACTCGCTAGTGGGTGATGTGCCTGGGACAAAATCCTGTGGACACAGGCAAGGCTTTAAGGCTTTAATTTTTTTCCCCTCCCATCAACTGAATGTTGTCGTTAGAACTTCACCTTCCACTGAACCTGTTTGCTCTGGGTTCCCAAAATGGTCTGTGTGGTTTCTAGTGTCTCTGACCTTATTCCAGTTGGGTAAAAGTGGTCAGAGAGGCCCAAAAGAAAGCCTGGGTACAACAGATAGCCTGTAGTAGCAGAGACATTAATCTGTGGCCTCTCACTGCTGTCTGCTCCAATGAAAGAAGAATGGCCTCTCTGGGTGAGGGGGTGAGAATACCTCTAGTTCTATTGATTCCCACTTGTAAATGTCCACATATTTACCTACGGGGTACGATATATTGCAGATAAAATGGTGGCAAAGAGAAACGGCTGTTCCCTGTGGGTTGGTATTGATTGGACATGCAGCTACCCTCTACTTATTTCTCTATACACCCTTTAGGCCAAACTTCTTTGTTTTTATTAGTGTATTTATAATCAATATATGTATTATTTACTGTGATGTATTAATGAGGCCTTTGAGATGAGAAGATGCAGGGGCAGAAGCAAAAGGTGAGGTTCATCCCATTTAATTTGAGATAGTTCCAATATAGACTTTAATGTCTGTCCCCTTGGGCTTTCTTTGTCGGTCATATAAAGGCACTTTGGTGTCATGATTTATGTCAACTATGCGTGCTTTAGAGGGGGAAGAGTTGCATGCTAGTTGTGCTCTTTCCTTCTGCTGATGGGAAGGAAGCCTTGTCAGGTAGTTCATATGCAAGTCAGTTGGTGCTGTAGGCTGCTTGATGCAGGTTTCTTGTGATTAGGGCAGGAAACCTGCCCTGGGCTGGTACAGTAAGTGTAGAAACACCCATTTCCATCTCTGCTGTAAGTTCAGTGAGTTCTGCCAATAGGCTTATCAATGCTAAAGTTTCAGATGGTAAGGGTACAGCTTGAGTTTCTTGGAGCCAGTGGCCATTGGCCATCCAAGGGGCTTCAGTGCAGTGCTCCACTTGAGGCATCTTCATTGCAAACTTTTGATTTCTTGCTTGGCAGTGCCTGCGTAGCAGTGTGCTTAGGCTCCTGAACTTTAGGATAGCTGGTGTCCCTGAAAACAAGGCTCAAGATGCTTAATGGAGGTACCAAAATTGGGCCATATCTGGAATTACATTCTCCGTAGTAATGCGTTCTAATTTGTTTTTCTTTTTCAACTTTCTATAGAAATATCTTATTCCCAGCTGTCCTGTTCAAGGAAAAAAAAAAAGTATTGATTAAATGGCAATTTCCGATGGGCCTTTGATGGAATTATCTGCTTACACTTGTCAAAGCAATTACAATAAGGGGAATAAACTTTGTTGGTTACATGTAAATTATTTGGTCCTCCAGAGGCATTTCATCAAATAAAGCTGAGGATTGAATTAAATGGTGATCTAATTAAGTGGCAGGCATGGGAACCCAAAATGCATCCTTGGCAGGTGTTACATTCGGTGTATCTGTGGAGATGAGGGGCATGAACACTAACAGAAGCATTGTATCTGAAAGCTCGAAGAGCTTTTGTGGAGACAAGGCTGGCCACATCCATGAAACCTAGCTGTGGCCTTGCTTGCAGCTCACACGGATGTAACGTGTCAGGGTCTGCTGATGTTGTCCCCTCAAACTGCCTCGGTATTATTCTTCTGTACTGGGGCAGCCCTTTGTAGATGCCCTGGGAACCCGATAGATCATGGTCTTACTGGTAGGCAAGATGGGGATAAGGTGCTTAAGCTATCAAGTATCTGGTATGCATTAGAAGGTGTGGAGTAAGGCAAGTGAAAAAAAATTGTAAGTCCATATAAAATACAGTAAAAATACTTGACCCCAGGAAGGCTGAAGTTTTCTCCATGCTCACACTCAGGCCTGATGCATCCCACTGCAAAGCACACAGTGCTGCTTGCCTGCAACAGGGAGGGTTTGGGAACCACATATCCAGTTTTCCTGCAAATTAGTCGCAACTGACTGGGTTTGCTTCTGCATTCTGTGTTTTTAACCTGACTTTTTGTCTGCCAGCCAGGATTCATCCTGCCCTGTCGCCAAATGTCATCATCCCCTTGTGGTTAACTTGCTGCAATTCATGAAACACTTGGCTGCCATAAATAGTTATGTGCAGAGGTTCCTGCACACGTGGAGCAGGCAGAAGTTCGCAGGCAGCGCTGCTAGGCACTCACACACTAACATGTCCACCAAGAGAAAGTTGACCCACTTCTGCAAATAGATAACTCCTGGCAGAAAAAGTAACGCTGTCTCAGAGAATCTATCTTCCCCCTGCTTACTGAGTTGTGAAGCAAAAAGCCGGCCAGCTCCATCTTCTGAATGTGAGCACAGTGTTCCCCATTAAAACAGGAGTGTGTAAATCAGCCCTTGATCTGAGGAGGGATTAAAATGCCCACAATACATTTGTGATTTTCATTTTTTTTTTTCCAATATAATGAGTGCTTTTGTTAGTGAATGAGGTGTGTGCAGTTCAGGGCTCAGCTGCTCTTAGGCATTAGGAAACATCACCATGGCAATTGAAGGCTGCTGTACAGGTTATTTTGAACACTTTTCTAGTGACTCATGTCTGGGCTGATGCCATTTATGCCAGGGTACTTCAGTCACCTTCCATACAGGTGTACATATATACTCTTCCTTCCCTTGAATTGCTTCCTGCCTTGTTACTTGCTCCTCTCAGGAAGCTCATAGCTTGTACTGCCTTCTTACATCTCTGATCAGTGGTGGTGCCAAGTATTTGCCTTGATCAGATACAGTCCTGTAAAGGGTCTTTGTGGAAGGTAGTCCTTGTGAAGTAAATTGCAGGTCATTTATTACTTGTATTTGAGACTTCAGGGATCTTTGGGTGAGACTGAAACAATCCTAAATCTGATGTGAATTAGCTCATCATTTGTGTTGGGCTTCTGCAGTCTTGTAAGATAGGATGTCTCCTGTTTGCCTGGGGTGCCTGTTGTGGGAGAGGGCTGTGCTGTCTGCAGCAGCATGAGCACCAGCAGTGAGTGCTGGGCTTATGGCACTGGGGTTTTGGCCAGCTGTAAACTGCAGTCACAGGGGTGACACGCTAGCTGTCTTGTGCGGTTGTGTCAACTCTGGCTTGCTGGCAGAATTAGTTCAATCAAAGCTGGAATGCTCTGGAAAGCCCTTCAGACTGCTCGATTCCCCAGCTGTGCGCAGTGACACTCAAGACTGCATGCTGCTGCCTTTCCCCCCCATTTCATCCCCGAACTCCTCTGCTGCTGGGGTTTCATTCACATGCAGGGAGGTCAGAGGCATTTGAATGTTTGTATGAATGAAGTGTATGGAGCAGGCCTGGGAAGCAAGAGGAGATGCTTTGCTGCTGTTTCAAACCATCTCCAGGGCAGTAGGATGCTCCATGGCGGCTTTTGCTTGGGTGTTTGGTTGGCCTGTCTGACCTACCACTGCCTTCCCTGGGCAATGAAACAAGGCCACATGGGGCCCCACTTTGGTGTGGTGTGGTGGGGTGAGCTGCAGAATGGGAGCTGCAGAAGACCCATGGAGGAAAGGAGCAGGTAAAAGGGCTACTCAAAGTAGAGCAGTAAACCCAAACCACTATTTCAGAGAAGAAGAAAAAGTAAGCCTTACAGCATTTCCAGTCCCCAAAGCTTAATATTTCTATGGAAACCAATGCAGCAGGAGGCTTGTTGTCAGTCTCTGATCTAGTGGGATTTACTAGGTTTAAAAAATGCTTGTCCTTCCACCCTGGATCGTTTGGAGACAAGTTGCTGCGTATCACAAATGCAAGATTAAAACCTACATTTCTGGTTTCTGACTGTCCATTAAGTGCTAATCATTCTCTGGAGGGTTGGCAACCATCTTTCATCTGCAGTTTTTTATGTGCTAAGGTACATTTCATTCACTCCGTGACACTTATTGATAATGCCTTGTCCTATAAATGCCACTCCTGTGACACTGTTCCTTGAAGGATGGCTGTGACTTTTGCATCAGACCATGGACTCTTTAGTGGTGTGATACATCCAGTGCCCAGTCACTGCAGGGATGCTGTTCAACTTGGAGTTAAGACTTGGGCTCTTTACACTTTAGCCTTTTATTCAAAGGAAATCTGTAATTTCTGTGATCTTCAACAACAGACATGCTCTGGCCTATTAAGTAATAGTCTGTTTGATTTTTGTGAAGCCAGAGGGCTACCTCTAGTTATATACCTGCAGCTGTTTACCTTTGTCATTTTGATGTTTTCAGTGGGATGGTTCAAGGACAACCTACTATCCTCTGTTTTATGCCAGAGTAGCATCATTAGGTGCTAACGGAGTGTCAGTAATAAAAAAAATAACTCATTTTGGTTGATGCTGAATCTTTTTCAGCTCCTAACAAAGGTGTTATGAAAATCTTATTTTTATGTACAGTCTTAAAGGGCTTTTGTGTGATACACACTATTATTTTGTCTTCCTGGTTTTCTTTTTTTATCTACCTAACTGGTTTGCAGTCTCATATTTATATATTTCTCAGCAGCTACATATAACTTTGATCTATGCTTTGGATCTGTGGAGCTTTTAATCCCTTTCCACTGAGTTAAAAGCTTGTTTGCTGTTGAATGTGATACACAGTTATAGGTTATATGATCTTCAGCAGTGGCTCATACATCATACAAAGATGGCATATTGTGGAAAACTCTGATAAAATGTCCCCTTGTTCATCTTCCTGATTGCAACTCAAACGCCGTATGGGAGCGAGTCAGTCATTCGCTTCTGGTCAGATGGCTGATGCACCTGCCCTTTGCTGTTCTGTATACCTGTGGACTCACTTTGTTTATTTCAGTTATTCATTCATTTCTTTGTGATGTTTATTTTTGAAGCTACAAACTATTTGAGTATTTCAGCCAGTGGAGCAGCCCTCCTGTCTTCCAATCCTGATAACATATGTGGGTGTTTTCCCTCTTCATCCTCCTAGCTGCTTGTTACCTCTTAAGACAGGGAGATCAGCTTTAGAGCCCGCATGTTTGTTCCTCTTTGATATCTTGAAACACAATAATATATACCTTGTCTGTGGGAGATCTTCTGGAGTGGCTGCAGGTTCCACTGTGGGAAAAAGAATGATTTCTGCAGCTCTGTTGTCCAGGCCATGAGGATTTAGCTCTGTGTGTGTGACTGTATTTAACTGCTTTCTCAAAGTTGTTCTCTGTGAGTTTCTGGTGTAGCTGTTTACAGTTTAGTTGAAAGTCTCCCCTGCTTGTCTTCTGACCTCTTGTAACAAAATGCAGACCTCTTTTGACAAGATCAGTTAAGACTGTATTGGTTTAGGTGTAAGCTTTGAAATTACAAAAGGATAGATGTTTTTGCAATTTACAGCCCTGAATCTGGACTCTGATTTGGTGGCTTTCTTATTGTACTGTGGTTTTCTGAGGTAGTCTTAGGTAAATTCCATGGTCTGTGATTCTCCTTTAATGCAGCCAGGATAATGTATTTCCTTTGTCTTTTCCAAGTTCTTTGTGGTTCATTGGGTCATTTATAATGTGCGCTTACAGTGCTCGTCCAAATTAGACCCTTACCTCAAATGAGGCCTCTAACCATTGCTATGATACCAGTGATAAGAAACAGCACAGGTTTTGAGTTATACTGAGCTAGCAAGGAAGGAGCAGCATTTATAATAACTCCAGACATTTCTAATTCCCAGTTTTGGAGTTGCTTCAAATTTGTTTCAACTTTATGGGATAGAAGCGCTTTATGCACTGGGGTGCTTCCTTCTGTATTGTATATACCTTTTGCAATCAGGATGATGAAGTATGAACAGTCTTCAGTTGACTGTCAAAATAAGAACTTGTCAAGTAATTATCCTCCAAAATGAGAAGACAAGGAGCAGAAAAAGATATAAAGAGCAGTGTTTGCCTCTCCACAGAGACAAGTGCAGAACGCTGCTTCTGCTGTCACAGAAACAGGTTACCTCAGTGTCTGGGGACAGTTTGTTGTTATTTCATCTTATCCTATCTGCATTGCCCAATTAAGTATCATACTACAGATGTGTATTTAAAATACAGTTTATCTGGCGGCCTTGTGCAGTTTTGGCTGAGGTGAAGAATCACAGCTGTGAAGCGAACGAGTTCTTGTCACATTGCTCCCTGTGTCACTGCAAAGCAGTGGTGTCTTTGCTCTAATTGTTGAAGACACCTTTCCTCTTTCCAATTAAATTCCTACCTGATCCCTTGTTTACTCTGATGCTGATAATTCGGTACCTCCTAACAAGTCCTGATTGAAAAGTCAACAAAGTCACTCTTGGGGATGAGCCCTATGTTTCTTAACCATCTTGGGTTTTTATTCCCATTTACGTAGTGGAATTTGTAGGGAAGATTTATTTGCCAGAGTATCACTGAATCATTAGGAGGGTGGCAAGACTGCAGTAGCTCTTTGTAGGCAATTATATCTGAAAAGTTGTCAGTATGAGTAGGATGGGAAGTTAAAAACCTTAATTTTCATTTGGAATTGAAACCCTAATGGCTTTCCACTCCCACAGCTCACAAAGACCTTGTTTCAGCCTCAAGTTGACCAAGATAAAGGGGGGAGGGCTCTTTATTGCAGAGTTTTTTTTCTTAATGAAGGATTTTTATGAAAAAGCAGGTTTATGAGTCACTGTTCTTTGTATTAAAGATAATTGCGAGAGTGCTAACCTCAGAAAAGTGACATTTTATGACTTTGATGCTAGCCACACAGCGCAAGCTTTTGCTTTCTCTCTTCAATTAGTTAAACATCTCGATTTGAAAGGACTAATTATGTTTCTGTTTGTTGTTTGCCGTATATGCTGAATGTTTTCTATATGTAAAGCTAAGCAGTGGGGATGGGGGAAGAAATGATCACCCCAAATGTATGCTATTATTTAAAATGATGGGTGTAGATCCTCTAGGGTTAAGTGGATTGTTGTATTCGATCACATCCATCACTCGCAGCATAGTGAGGAAGAGAAACTGGCTCATGCAAATCCTTTTGTTAGCCCTAGGAGCATAATTTAGTTCCTCTGGAAATTTGTTCTTTATGAACACATTCCTCTGGACAACAGTATTGATTAATCCATGCTTAAATGTAAAGCTACATGTTTATCCACTTCTGTATGGTTTGTTGTTGGTTTTGTGTTTTGTTTCTTTAAGTAAAGGGAGAATCTTGTAGTTCAGTAGCTCCTTAATGCAAGTGAGAGCTGAGGGTGAGTGTGGACTTAGGGGTGGTGCATGCAGGTCACAGTCTTGCTTTGGCTCTGCAGCAGCAGGTCAAGAGTTTGCACAGTGGCAGGTGATTCAGAGCATCACCGGCTTTGGGGATCCATTGGGATATCTGAAGGGCATCCTCTGTTCAGAGGACAGGTGCTCTGCATTTTCAGCGTATTAAGGATTCTGAACGTCATACAGACTTTGCTCTTGGAAGTATCTGAGGTGACTAGATAATTTTCCTGGCCATGGGGCTTCTGTACTTGAGAAAGTGTCAGTGCAGAGCTGTCAATGCCTTCTGTCTCTGACAGCATAGGTGCAAGAAGCTTTCTGATCCCACAGCCATGGACACAAGTCTGCTTGGAGTCCGGCAAGATGAGGATTGGGTTACGTAAATAGCAGCTGATGCAGTTGTTGGAGAGGCCTCTGTTTTTCCTTTCAGCCCATTTTATAGAGTTTTGGCCAGGTTGGACAGGGAAGGTTTCCGATGGAAAATCTACTGCCCTGTCCTTTTATTCTGCCTTATTTGGATAAAAATTAGAAGACTGTCCTTTTTTTTTTATGTATATATTTTTTTTTATTTTTTTATTTGGCAGTTCGAAGTGAAGCAAATGCGATATTTTTGGGAAAGGCTTGGAAATGGCCCTGTAAAAGGAATGTTATCTAAAGGGTAAAACTCCCTGACTGTGTTATGTTTACAGATGGCAGTATTTGAATTTGACCTTTTCGTTTTAAATGAGAGACTTCATATCTGGATTTAAACCAAAACCATATCAAATACAAAGGGACAGGGTTGTTCTGACAAAAACAACATCTGTAGAGCCAGAGGGAAGGGCTGGGCAGCATGGAGTGTGTGGCCTGACATGAGGGCCATGGAGGTGCCAGCATCCTGGATCTGCTGCAGGAGGATAGAGAGCAAGGGGGCAGCTGGGGAGGGAACTTCTGTCAAGCTCAGATAAAGCTCATACAGCCCCTGTCCTCACAGTGGTTGAGAAGCGGGCATCAAGGGTTGCTGCTTAGCTCGAGATGGAGACCACTGCAAAGGGGTGCGGCAGCAGCCCGAGGGAGGAGATGGAGTAAATGAGTCCAAAGATGTGGTTTGGGAGCTAGCTGTTACTTTTAACAACCAGTTTCATTGAACTGGATTGAACTCCCTCCAGCACGGCATTGATGATGGTGCCTGGAGCTATAAAGATTGTATTTTGATCAGCAAGTCAAAAGCAAGTCTACCACTAGTTATGAATACATTTTCAGAATAGCAAGCACAGGAGATCCCAGAATAATAGTGGGCAGAAAAGCTGCCTGAAGGAAACAGATTCCTCGATAAATGCTGGAGGAGGTGTAGACCTGAATTTTGCACTCCTTCCCACCTCAGCTTTTTAAGATGCGCAAGCAGATTTAGTTCCTGAGTTTTGAACCTGTTGTAGTCCTGAACAGCTATAATGCAAGGCGGCAGGAAAACCAACAACGATGGAGTTTTGAAAATACAAATAGGTCAATTGTAGATGTGTGGGATAAATGAAAAAGTGTGTGTGTTCTGTGCTGTGTATTGTTGACCCAGTTGGTTACTCAATGATGAAGTCTGATCTGTATGTTTCGAATGACAGATCTGGGTTCTGATGTGCTTATGATTAGATTAAGACACTGTAGTAAACCTTAATGGTGCATGAAAAGCTGCTGCTGGATTTGCAGTAATACGTACTTTTCTGCCTTAGAACAGCATGAACAATACTTTATGGTTGTGTAACTCCTTCCAGACGAGGAGTCCAAGAGTGCTTTGTAAACGCTAATGAGTTTGGCCTCATAGCATATTTAGAAGCCTGAGAAGTAGTGTTATTCCCCCTTTTTTTTTATGATTTGGATGTTGACTAGCCTAAGCGTGCAAAGAGCAAGCAGAAAAGCTTTTATCTCCTGGTCCTCAGTCCTGGGCCTTATTTGCAGGACTCAGAAGGCTTTCTAAGTGTGTCTGATGCATGCTTAGAAATTTACTGCAGATTCAGTCTGGCAAAAGGGGTTTTGTTTGCAAACCTCTGGGTGTCCTTTGTAAAGCAAAAAGCATTGTAATTAGTTGATGGTTATTTCTTGCTCACCTTTTCGTTCTATAGCAACATAGAGATTGAAGCTAATCCTCTAGTGGAATGAAATCAGTTTGGGCATTAAGAGTATAGTTTCCTTGCCCAGAACAGAGAGGCTAAACTAATGGGAATGAAAACTCCTGTTATCTTTACATGGGAATTGCAGGTGGGTAAGGAATGTGAGGTCAGCTGGGATTGGGAGCAGTTAATTGCCTGTGTCAAAGGGCAGTGAGAGTGATGCCTGTGAAAAACGCCTTGCAAAGTAGGTGGGATCAGGCACTGATAGGCACATGCAGATTTTTCTCTACCAGCTTCTTCATCCCAGAATGTCTTCATAATTTGTACAGATTTACATTGTGTGGTGTTCTGCAAGGTGAGCATTGTGTGGACTGTAGATAAATTTTATAAGTATTTTGCGTGTGAATTCAGTGTTTGGTGACAACTGCCAAAAAGACAGTTCTAAGAGGGAGAAGTCCCTCTTTGGCTGTAGGATAAGCATATGGAAGCAGACATTTCACATACTGCTTTCGCATTCCTAATATGAAAAGCTACTTCCAGATCTCTACTTTTTCATGGACTGGAGACCAGTGAGGATCCCAAGTAATCTGCAACTTATAGATGTGGAGGTGATGGTCTTCATGATGTGGCTGTGCATTTGCTAGCAGAATTTGTTGTTAGAATGAACAGCATTTGTGGTCTCAAATCACAGAATCGTAGAATACTTTGGGTTGGAAGGGACTTTTAAAGATCATCTACTCCAGTGCCCCAGGAATGAGTAGCAACATCTTCAACTGGATCGGGTTACTCAGAGCCCCATCCAGCCTGCATTTGAGTGTTTCCAGGGGTGGGTGTCCTGTTCCAGTGTCTCGCCACCCTCATAATAAAAAAAATTCTTCCTTATATCTATCTAAGTCTACCCTCTTTCACTTTAAGACCATTAGTCCTTGTCCTATTGCAACAGGCCCTACTAAAATGTCCCCATCTTTCTTATAAGTCCCTTTAAGTACTGGAAGGCCACAATATGGTCTCCCCAGAGGCTTCTTTTCTCCATGCAGAACAACCCCAACTCTCTCAGTCTGTCTTCATAGCAGAGGTGCTCCAGCCCTTGGAGCATCTTGTGGCCCTTCTCTGGCCCTGCTCCAGTAGGTCCGTATCTTTCCTGTGCTGGACACAGAGTATTCCAGGTGGATCTTCTGAGATTGTTGTAGAGGAGCAGGATCACCTCCCTTGTGGTCACAGTTTTGATGCAGCTCAGGATATAATTGGCTTTCTGGGCTGTTATTGCGCATTGCTTTTCATTCACAAGCACTCCCTCTTGGCCCACAGTGATCAAGCCAGAAGACTAAGGAGCTCCTGAAGCTTGTTTTTTGAGTTCCAGGTTGAGTGGGATAGTGACTCTAGTGGAAGTTTGGTGGTGAGGATTTGAAGCAGGAAAACATACCTGTGTTTTCTACAGTAGTTTCTTTAGAACAGACGTGGGGAATTTCCTCGGAAGATTTACATGTGGTTGGTTATTATTTTGTTGGCACAATGGAGACTGCAATATAAGCTAGTTGGCACTAGAAAAAAGGTGCTGATTTTCTGTTTTTTTTTTTTTTTTTTTTTTTTCCAGAGGAACTGCGTTGTTTACTTTGTCTTTCCACATGTAGATCAGACGCATCTCAGATTTTGAGGTATTACCACATTGAAGATATTACAGCACTTTTTTGAGGCTGTTTACATGCAGTCACTGAGTTATACCAAAGGTGAATTTAGCTCATGGACTTCTGTTATGCTGGTTATGGCCACGCGAACACGAAGAGGGTTGTTTGACTTCCAGCAAAATGATTCTAAACGTGTAAGTGGCATCTGGGGTCAGAAGCAGAAGGAAGGAGAGATCTGAAGTGTGTGTTAATGTATATTATCTGAATGATTTCAGGAAGACAATCTCTGTGACATCTGTATTCCCTTCTACCATGACATCCACAGGCCCAGAAGTATGAGAGCTGTACTACACCATGTGTTCTGGTGGTGAAATTGTGTTCAGTGTATTGTTGCATTTCAGATGTGTGTGTCTCAGTGAGTTAAGTGGCATTAAAGCAGTTGGCTGCTCCATGTGACTGACCTATGCTTTTAGTCTGATTCTGGTATATTAAATGCTGTATTGGAATGTGACCTTTTTCCTTATCTGGCTATGTCTGTGACAAAACCTAGCCTTAGCTCTTCAGCACAGAACAAAAACTTTTCTGAAACACAGTTTGCTGAAGGGTACAGATAACAAACTTCAGGTGATTAGCAAGAGTTTTTGGCAAGTCATGCAGATACACAGGGTATTTCAGTAAGTGACGTGGCATCCTTGCCAAGCCAGGAGCCGGAGCATCCAATAGAGGGGCTCTTAGTTGACTGTGCAGTGCTTAATCTTTATAATACAGCCCATAATGTGTAGTGAAAGATCTAGATAATGCTAGAAAATAGTTATTTATCTGGGATTAGCCTACATAAAACAGTTACACTGAGCAGAAACTAGGCCAGAATACCATTCTTTTGTAAATCCTGGTGATGAATTGTGACCTGATCAAGAATCTTTTGTAATTCAAAAGAGCCTTTGTAATTCCTTCAGTGAATGGACTTTGGACCCTGGGTTTTGGCTTAGTGAGGACTCTTTGGACCCCTGGACTTTGACTTACCACTATGGTCGATGTGTTTCAGTGTTCTCATTGCAAACGGGAAAAAGTCTTAGTTTAAAAAAATAACAAAATCCACTTCAGGGCCCCAAGTATCCAAACAAGTGTGCCAAATAAACAGAGTGCAATTAATGTAATATTTGTAACAAGCTCTCAGGTTGGCTAGTTATCAATGCCTCCTTATGAAGGAAAGCCTGCCTGCTTTTCTGAATCCTTGCTCTGCTAGCTGTGCACAAGGCATTTTCCTGATGATTTATTATGGCGGGAGCTACAGAGTAATCCTTAGTAAATAGATTTATACACGTGACACTCTACTGAATGGGAGATTTATACTTGGTATTCCATGTCTGCTTATTACCATATGATCTTTCACTGGATGCAATTACATGTCTGCCTCTACTCTTTAAAGTTGAGAAAGGTTTCACGATATTACTATCTTCTTCTGCTCAGCAGAGCCTCATAAAGAGGCACTTTCCAACATGATGGAGAAAGTTTGTGGGTGGCTTTGTCTCTGGTAGGCTGGGTTGTGTGAAGGTTTTGGCTGTTAGCAAGACTCATAGTACTGTTACGCTGATGGTGTTTTGGAAGTCGAGCTCAACTTTGCCAGCCGCCTGAGCTCTCACAGAGTTTTGCACTGCAGAACTGACCTGGTCTTATAGGCTATTAGTTAGGAAGATTCTTGTAACTCTTACAGGTCTTACATGATATGTAGGTCTTTCATCTTGATGAGATTAGTGTAACATATTCATTGCACCAGCTGAAGATCAGAACAGAGCATTTTCTTTGTCATTAGAATTTATATTTTTATCAGTTGGTATTTTTCATCTAGTTTCTTTGGCACAGATTCAGGTGGTACTATTTACTCTCCTATGTGCTACATTTTTAATCATAAACCATTCTCATTAGAGTTAAATAATTTCTTTCCCCCTTTGGAAATCAGTATGATGTAAAGTCTTTTCAAAGCAGTGGCTTAAAGCAGTAAGATCTGCTAGGTATTTTTCTTAGCATAGATATTCCAGGAGACACCCTGGCTGCACTGAAGTCTGTAGCAAAACCTCCCTTGGTTTTGGCAGGACTAGGATTTCACTTCTTATCTTCCATTTGCCCATAACTTTTCATTCCTGGCTAGTGTGTATTACATCTTTAACAATTTCATCTCAACATGGCTTTTAGAAACCGTGACCTTTTTTGTCCACAGTCAAGCCCTGTGTTGCTTCACCCTTGTGATCTGAGATCTCATTCATAAACATTTCTCCAAACACAGCTCTTTATCCTCTGTCTGGGGATGCAAGAGAGTCCCAAATAATAGCGAGGCTGAGACAAAAGCACTCATTGTGGAGGGGGTGACGGGGTGGGAGCATGGAGGGGCCCAGGAGCCTTGGCGGGCTGGGACCATTGTGTCCGTAATTGGATTTCTGCTGGCGGTGGCCATCCAGTGGGAGTGGGACCTGCCAGGGCAGGCATGCCCACTGCGATAAACCTGGCACTGATTGGAGGAGGCAGATGACCTTTAAAACCCGTGTTGTAGAGCGAGACCAAATGCAGTACAAATGCACCAGGTTGCAACTTTATTAGTGATTAGACACAGAGATAAGCCTCAGCACATTGCCTAATCTGCAGAGCCTAATTCCAGGCATTGAAACCAGGGATGCTGATGCAGACCGAGTGTCCATTTAGTCTGAGTGAACTGGGGCGACTGCAGGCAATGTGGTAGGGGAGCTTCTTGATAACCTGGGTCTAGGGCACATTCTGATCAGCCTCTGCTGTGGGGGTGCTGGGGCAGGGAAGTAGGCACTGAAAGTTGGAACTGGGGAGAGCATCATACCGCTATTAACTTCAAACCCAGCTTAATTTCTGTGATGATGAACAGAAGAGTATTTTCAGTGAGCAGGGATTGGTCCTTCCTGACAGAAATAGGGTGAAGGCTATAGCCTGAAGCAACTTACCAAGTGGAGTATTGAAGGGGGCATCAAACTCTGTATTTCCATTTTTCCATCTGAGACTGTTCCTAGGTGCCCTGGGTCTGGTTCTCTTCTTCTTTTGGACAGGGTAGCCTTTCCTGCGGCCCCGGGTAAAGGCTAAGATTTAGGCTGTTGCTGAATCCTACTAATGTGTCTGCATGAATGGTGGTGAAAAATGTTAGAGGTTGTAAGCAAAGATGAATTGCCATAGGGCAAGGGTTAAGACAGCATAGCAAGTGTGCTGCTGTGGTATGTGCTGTTATTGGATTTCCTCCAAAGATTGCTCTTTGAGGATCTCTGGCCTCACGGCATGCTCCAGGGACCTGCTGCTTGATGCCATCCTTTAAACATAATGTGTTAGCCTCCAGTTGGATTTTGTACAGATCCTGGCCTGTGTTACAAATAGAGGCATTGAAACGTTTGGCAGATTCACACTGCAAATCCAAACAAGCCTGTGCAACCCTAACTTTTAAATCTATGACTTGGAAATCTGCCTTCAAGAGCCACTGCAGACTTCCTTATCCTGAACTCTCTTGGTGGCATCTACCTTGTCTTCAGACCAACTTAGACAAATACATAAATATGATCTAAGAAACCGTCTTGCTAATAGCCACACTCTCTTAACTTTATCGGTTGGAGGAGCTCTTTTTGACCTTTATTTGGGCAAACTGGCATTAAACTAATCCCACCCCAGCACTGTAGTGTCAGGGTGACCTTTTTTGTCTTACCTTTTGAGTCTTGTAAAATGATGTCAGTGAAGTTACTGTATCCCACTGCCTTTGCCCCTTGCCTCCAGGCAAAACCCATGTGAGATTCTTGCTTCTCTAACTTTCTTTTAGCCCTTCATAACCATGTTTTGACTTGTAACACCTGGCTTGGCATTTGGGGCTGAAAATGAGTGAGAAGCTTTATTTGTTGTAAGAGAAGTGTCACTGGGATAACGTGCCACCAAGAGGTGGCAGGCCATAGAAATTCCCTAGGAGAAGCCACAACCTTGTCCCTGTGATGTTAAGCTCACCAATTTTCAAGGGGTAACTAGGAGATGTTAAGTTCCCCAGTGCTCTGTTCAGAGCTGGAGAGTGACCTGACCAAGGCTGAGCTATAGGTGGGACCTTGGTAGGTCCCCAGCCAGAGCCCCCATCCCTGAGACAGCACCTTGTTGGTCTACTGTGTCAGCTTCCCTACGGCTTTACGCTGTTTTCCTTTTATCACCCAGCCAGGGCATGTTGTTGGTCTGTCTTTTGCCTCCAGTGTTTTGGAGAGGAGCCACTGGCTTCCCTTTCTGTACAAGGAGGCTCTGCATTAACTATTCCTCTCCTCTGGCTAAAGAGGTGTGAATCTGAAGAGGAAGCTTCTGTTGATCTGAGCAAATCTGGGCCTGGTTTTGTGAAGTCAAAATCTATGAACAGCAAACAAGGATACAAACTGCGTGTCTGGAGCCAGGTGGCCTGTCCAGGCTCACTTGAGTATCATTCCACTAACCTTGTGTTTCATGCATCACCTTTCCTCAGGGTAGGATTGAGCTTGTTTCTGGGGGTGCTTGGAGGAGGTGAAGCGGGAGCTGAAATAGGGAGAGGTTGCTCAGCTCTGTTGCTTGTCTGTGGTGGGCAGTATGTGTGAAGTTTTCCTGATGCAAGCTTTGACCTTGCACATATAAACATAGAATAGTTAGGATTGGCAAGGACCTTACGATCATCTAGTTCCAAACCCCTGCCATGGGCAGGGACACCTCACACTAAACCATGTCACCCGAGGTTTCTTCCAACCTGGCCTTGAACACCGCCAGAGATGGAGCATTCAGAACTTCCTTGGGCAACTCATTCCAGTGTGTCGTGTGCCTCACCACCATTACAGTAAAGAACTTCCTCCATATATCTAACCTGAACTTACCCTGCTTAAGTTTTAAACCATTACCCCTTGTCCTATCCCTGCAGTCCCTAATGAAGAGTCCCTCCCCAGCATCCTTATAGGCCTTCTTCAGGTACTCTTCTCATTTTGTTTTCTCCTTGCATCTGATGCAACCAGAGCACACTTTGTCCCAGGGCAATGTTACTGCTGGGAACTCATCAGAGTAGGACTGGACCTGAAGCTCTAAGAGAAGCCTAAAGCTTTCTGCAGCACAAGAGGAGAACTCCTTGTTTACTCCCATTGTCTTGGGAAGTTGTGGTGTGACTTCCCACCCACTTCCTCCGTGGTAAGGACAGCACAAGCTGTCCTTGAGATGCTCGAGATAACTTGTATTTTGAGGCTTACTGAGCAGCGTGCTCTTCACTGCCTGCTGTCATCTCCTTCCTCTGAGCCGGCAGCATTGCAGTGCTCTGCTGCACAGCCCCTTCCTCACCCACCCGTGGGGATGGGGGCTCCTGGGGCACAGCATGGGGCCAGGCAATACTTTGTTCACTAATCCCCAGACAGTGTGGCCTTAGTTAAATAAATCCATGCCTATAGGCAGCTTTCTGAGGCTCATTATAATACTAATTCAGTCGAATTCTTAGTTGGAGACCAGTGGATTAGTGTGGGTATTCAAAGTTGGTGTAAATTTCTTATGGTGAAGAAATCATCCACTGAAATCTGATTTGGGGACAGAGGCTGAAATGACATCAGGATCTCAAAAAGAAAACAAAGATGTCTGTAAAATAAAATTTTAGATGTGTTATAAAGCTGGTGTATTGCTTCAGATCAGCTGGGGGTGAAATTATTCTTTTAGTTGACTTTTTGTGCAACATCAGCAAGAGAACTGTGTAAACACGTCCACAGATAGAGATACCTCTACTGTGAAATACTAGTGAGGACAGTTGTCAAGCCCAAGTCCAGTGTTATTTCTTTGGGTTAGGTGAGCCGGCTGCTTTAGGTAGTCTGAATTAAGGTTAAATAAAGATAGCTTTCAAGAGAGAGAGAGAATCCAAAGTGAGCCCTGCTTGACCCCTCAATATCTGTGAAGAAATCCCAACAGTATCCTTCTTTGACCATTCAGGATTAGACATCTCCAGAACAAGCACAAATAATGATTATAACCTATGTATTTTAATTTTGTTATTTAGAAGAAGTAACTTTCAAATATTCCCACTCTGTGTCCTCACTTGACTTGTGATCTATTTATATTGCCTCCTCTGGAAGGGCTACACTGCAAGGGTTTGGTTCAGGGAGAGTTTCTGCATGTGTTTTTGTGTTTGTGTTGCACTCTATCATTGCTCCAATGGAGGTCTGGAGGAATGTGATACAATAGTTGATGCTGGCTGTGCTGTTAAATAATAGCTCCTTCAGGAAGGAAGTGAAGAATAATTTATGTACAGGAAATCAGAACAGGTATACAGAGAACAATAAAAATAGGTAAGCTGTGATTTCATTAAACAGTCGCACCAGCTGCTGTAGCAGAAAATTGCTTGGGCTCTGTGATGCCTGCAGGTCCCTCCAGCATGCTGACAGCAGTGACAGCTCTGAGGCTGAAGAGCCAGCGCTCAAGGAGCTTGGGCTCTCAGAAGGACATGACAGGGAGTGGGGCAAAGCCTGGGAGTTGTTCAGCCAGTGCTGAGCACTGGCAAATATATGTATCCAGCATTCCCAAAGCAACATCCTTGCAGGTGCACTGCAAAAATCCCACACTTGTCAGGATTTCACGAGGGTGAGGGTATTACCTCCTAAATACAACTTTGGTGTGAGGGGCACTGCAGGAGCTTGTTTATGCTGAGAAGGGACTATAAACTGTGACCTACCTTTTGGTTGTACCAATACACTCATTCCTGTCTAAATAGATTTGTGTGTTAGTGTACTTATAATCTGCTGGACACTCTCAACTTCTGTTTGGATATCCTTCCTTTTGTATTTAAATGTAAATAAATACCGATGGAGTAGATGGGGCTCCATCTGGGCTGAGGGGCTGGAAAGGAGGCTGTGCCCTTGCTGTGTGCTTGTGAGCTTCTCAAATAAACACAGAACTTCTCAAGGGCTACCGGGAGAACTCCCCCCCTGGTAATTTTAAAAGTAATTTATAAATCAAAGTATATCTCTTGCTTTCCTCCCTTTGGAAGTCCACTTTTGAGGAAGGAAAGCAAGAGTTGCAGTGCACAGCTGAAATGTCAGATTTTGGTTAGTCCTTGCCTTTGGTCATAGAGATGTATTATTTAAGTGTAAATACTTTCACATGAGAAGTGGTATCCTGTGTTTAAGCTGTTAGGAAGTGATCACCGTTTACCTTGTCAAAGAAACTTCTTGGCCCTTCTGCAGGCTTCACCTGACCCCTTGTGCCCCAGCGCCTCTCTCCCCATTTATAAAACACATGTACTGAGACCCCTGCAAAGCCTCTCAAACAGGGAAGACATGAAAGCAAGGAAATTCCAGTTGCATTCTTGTGAAGAAGCAGACCACCTATGTGATGGGGCATCTGGGCATGTAGGTCAGCAGTATATTTTGAGAATGTGGATTATGTGTGGTGGGGCTGCAGTTTACATTGCTATACAGCGGGGAACTCGGTAATGCTATCTGATACTTCTGGTTACGCCACTACTATCACTTTTCTGCTGAAGTTCAGATGGTAATTTTAAACCATGGGAAAGCATTTTTCCTCTTTGAAGAGCATTGTTAGTCACTTGTAGTCTCCTCCTTTGTTCCGAGTGCATCAGCCATCAATCAGATTGTGGGTATCCCACGACTCCCCAGGTGAGGTGGGAGGGGGTTGCCCATTGCCTGGATGGATGCACAGGGCAGAGGGGGCTGGCATCGTTTGACTCATGTGGGTGTGGGGGCAGGAATGAGAACAGCCACATTTGAAGTATTGTCAGATCAAATTAACCAGCATTTTAGAAGAGGATTTTTACATATTCACAAGTTACAGTTATGTCAAGAAAATACTAATTGCCTGCAATTTTCCCTTTACCCCCTCTCACCTCCCAGCGTATCTGTGCTTTCTCGCTGAATAATATTCCACCTCTCTGGAAATGTAGTCAAACGCCTGCATGCATTTCAGTGGAAATGTCATTACAGTAAAAACGCTTAGTTTCTTATGTACTGTCAGGTGTTATTGGCATGGGGGAAAATCTGCACTTTAACAAATCCTTGACATAATAAAGTGAAAGTGATGCGTTGTATCTTAAGGTTGTTTTTTTTTAAGGCTATCCCTGCTCTCCCAGGAGCAATGCAAATTCACTCTGAAGGACTTACATATCAATAGCATTGTCTGTTTTTTTTGTCAGTACTGGGGTGAGTGAGATCTGATAATGCCATCCAGGGTGGAAAACCTTGATAACTTGAGATGTTAATATAAACCAACATACTGTGTTGCACAAAAAGATAAGGCTACAAAGGTGTGGTGCTTTTTTATATACGTTTTGTGGGATTTTCTTTCCTTAAGGCAAGAGCTGTGTTTAGTCACAACAAAGTTGGAGCAGGAGGGAGCCCAAATTTGTTGCTGGTGGAATTGCAACCATGGTGAATACGCACTACCATGCTGCAGCTCCTTTTATAGATGTCACGAGTATGAGATCTCACCTGGAAGGTGATGAGTGATGGTAGGAAGCAACTCTTGAGATCGATGTAATGTCTTTTTGAAGCTTTCTGCCTTTTTTCCTGAGCTCCTGGAAACTGTATCTACTGAACACCTCTGCAGTGCTGGGGAGGGTAAGGAAATCCCCACCAGCAGCCTGTGTGTAGTGGATGTGCTGCTTGCCCTTATGTTAAAAGCAACTCCCCAAACCCCAACAGAACTAGGGCTTGTGCTGCCTCAAGCAAAAGGCAGGGCTGCAGGGAAGGGTATGCTGAGAATCTGACCCCAGGAGCATAAAGCCAAAAGGGCAGCGGCTGGAACAGGCTTATGGCCATCCTGGTACGGCAACTTCCAAGCTGTTTATTCAGTTGCCATTTAATTAAAAGCTGGGGAGGTTGCAGGCACGTTGCTATTTATTTATTTGTGCCAGCAGAAGCTCTGCTCTTCAGCAAAGTTTGTTTCAAAAGGGGATGTAGCTTGAGTGTTGTAGAAGCATGGTTGCTTTTCTGCAGAGTAACTTGTGGCATTGCTTGTTCCCCGATGGCCTCAATCCCATCTTCTTTGGTGGGCTCGCTTCAGTAATTATCTTGCAGCTACAAAACCAAAAGTAATGCTTTCAACTAATTACTGTAGAATCATAAAATTATTTAGGTTGCAAAAGACTCTTAAGATCATAGAGCTGAACCATTAACCCAGCATTGCCAAGTCCCATCACTAAAGACCATATCCATAATTGCTGCATCTACACATCTTTTAAATACCTCCATGGATTGTGACTCCATCACTTCCCTCAGCAGCCTGTTCCAATGCTTGACATTTTCAGGGAAGAAATTCCAATCTAAACCTGGCACAACTTTAGGCTGTTTCCTCTCATGGGAAGTGTAAGCATCTCCTTCAATTAACAGAAAATGGGTATCCAGAAAATGCTTGTGCCTGGTGAGGGAATATTGGTTCATGTAGTTTGCTTTCCCAGGTACAGATCCCAGGTTGAAGCACATTCTCTGTCATTTGTGCCCAAATTATTGCTGTTTCTGCTCCAGGCAGGTCAAAGAACCAATCCAGATACCTGTGTGATATTGTTAGATGTGGGTTTACATGTATGGGCATTCCCGAAAATGTGATAAGCTGATGGATTATTTTCAAAGGGGTAGAGCACTGCTGATCCATCGATACCAGATAATTTGTAGATGTATTTTCTGTGTGCACCAAGCCCTGTGATCTTGATGGTATCCAGGGCTTGATATTTCTGTGAGGTTTTCAGCAAGAATCTTGAATTAAAATTCAATGTCATTCTGCTGTCTTTAATGATATCCAGGCAGAAAGTGCAGGCAGGTAATTTCTGAGACAAGCAACAATCTCCATATATATACTAGGAACAATCTTGAATTGAATATGCCTTAATTAATACAAATGCTAACTATTCTTACAAATAAGTCGCATTTAAATGTCAACCACTTGTTATTTACTGCCTGTAATTTTCTTGCTTGCATATGTGTGAGCGAAGCGTATGTTTTAAGTTGTTAAGTATCCGAGGTCATATCTAAAAATAGTGAGTGTGCATTGTTTGTTTTCTGTCACGAGTGAGAAGAATTTCTCGATCATAGATGGTTTCTTCCCTTGTGGTGTTCAAAGGAGAGAGAAGCATTAGTATGGTGCTGCGGGGCCTTCCTGAGTGCCGGAATTTGTAGGTTAGGGAGGATTTTTTCCTTTTCTCTCTGAATTCCCCTGTCTGTATGGTCTGCAGCATGGGCGTCCTTCCCTGGTGAAGCTCTGTCAGTCCAGACATTCCACTTTAAAAAGGAAAGGAGGCAAAGTGTGGTCCTTCTGTTCACTTTTCCTTTTGTGTTCACCAGTGTTTGTCCTGTCGCAAAATGATCAGCAAAGAAATGGTTACTAACCTTTGCATTTTAATACCCGTATATGGAAATAAGTGGCAGCAGTTTGAACCCTGTGAGAGCTGTGTTGGCTTGAACTGTTTTCTGGTGGTGTTGCTCATTGCAGGCTGACACGGGCCTTCAGCTGCTGGGTTGTTGGTTCTTGCAAAGAGCAGAGCGGGCAGGGCAGGATGCCCAGTGGCCCAAGTTGCTCCAGTCCCTCACTTCTGGTATGGGATGCTTGGAGGAGTCTGCAGTGAGGACGTTTGGAAGAGTTCTTGTTGGGAATGCCTAGAAAAGTCCTTACTGAGGGTGCTCAGAGAAGTCTTTGTGTAATCAATCCTTAAAGTTATTTATCTGGAATGGGTGTTGGGTTTGCTTCATTCAGAAATACCTTAGTCACAGCTTTTGCTATTCTAAGAGGTGGAAAGTGAGGTTTTCCTGTGGTGAAGGAGGTAGAAAAGGAAGCTCCTCTATGAAGGCACAAGGCAAGTGCCAAGATGCTGCTTTCCATTTGTGCTTTAAGGATTCACGCAGCTGCTGTTGCTGAGACTCCTGGTTCGTGATTATGCTTCTGGAGCTATAATTCTCCCGGAGCATAAGCTTGCTCATGGGGCTGTGCATGCACCTGAAGGAAAAGCTAGCTCTCTCTGATACAGAGCCTGTCCAACATAGAAAGGTTCATCTGCACAGCAAGCTAGGGAGTAGGATCTGTAGTGGTTGGACCTACAAACCCCCTCATTGCTGCCAGCTGAACTGAGCCTACTCTTGTGCCTGAGCTGGCTTTCCATGTCTCCTGTGGCCTGGCCACCGAAGCTCTGCTGGATGAGATTGACCTAGCTGGCCTCCTTCCTCCTGCCTGGGCCTCTGGTTCCTCTGACACTTGATGGTGGGACCTGGGAAGAGGCCTCTGATCATTTTATTGCTGGGTTTAGGGCTGCTTTTGGAGCTATCTTGAGCAATGTTGTTTTGGGAAGAGTTAGCCTGTGCTTTGATTAGGCAATCCCTGCTTTGAACAGTAAAGAGCCTTAATTCTGCTGGACCGAGGGTCTTGAAGGCAGACATCAGAGCTGGAACACCAGGGATGTGAGTTAAAGGATCCATCCTGAGTGGCTCAACTCCTTGGCCCTAGGTAGGAAAAAAGAATTTAGCAGAAGAATTTAGCTGTTGTTTCTAATCCCTCCCCATAACATGGCCCTGGTTGGCAAAAAAAGAAACAGTATTCAAGACTTTTATCTCCTGTAATGGAATAAATGAATGGTGACTCTCTTACTGTTTGCAACCTCTGGGTTTGTCAGAGATGCTCTGGCAGATTCCCCTGCCAGCCCAGGTTCCTCCTTTGAAATACTTGTGACTTTAATCTCTGCTAAAGCATCCTGGGTGATAAAGAATGTTTTTATTTTCTCCATTTCTCCTCATGCTTTCTGGGAGGCCATAAGTACTTCATAGACACACAAAGCTGCCATTTTAGGCAGCAGTATTAGGTTATTAACTACTGGAGCCAGGCGCCTGTCTTCCTCCAGGTTTTGTGTGGGACTGATCCCTCTGGCAGCAATAAATGACAGCGGTTCCATGTTGCGCAGATGGAGGTGTCTAAACAGTCCTTGCTTGGAGGTAGGAGTCAGCCCTGGGGTTACCCTCAGTAGGATTTCCAATAGCTGTGTTGAAATCTGTAGCAATGTGGTCCTGTTTGCATTGCACTGAGGTCAGTCTACATCAGGATTGACTGTCAACCTCTGAAATTCCATCCCATGAGCTGAGATCACCAAACAAAGCTACCAAAATGTGCCCATGGCCTGCTCCAGGGTGGACATATGGATGGACTTTGGTACCTGCTGGGCTCCGAAGTTGTATCTGTGGGGCCAGACTGGAGCTGCTCCCATGGTCTGTGCCTTCCCCCAGAGCCAGGCTGGCAAAACGGGTTCAAACAAGCTGCTACTGCTAATCTGCTTAATGTCTTCACACGCAACAGCACATCATCTGCTGCTGCTGCTGGGGAAGAGGGCTGTTACCATCAGTAGTTTCAAGTGCCTGGTCATGCTGCTGAATTGGATACAGTGCAAGTTGCAGAGCTGACATGGTTCATTAAAAATGTGGTGCATGAATTTAGAAGTCATTATTTCCTCAAATAGGTTGAACCCCAAAAGACTCCCAGACCTCAGCTTTTAGCTGTGGCTCATTCGGTGCCTTTGGGTTTCCTTTCACAGTGTGTCCCTGCATCTCAGTGTAAAGGTTCCTCTCTGAAAGGAGAGCCAGGAGTGAGTGCCAAGTGTGGAAGGAGGAGGAGCACCTGGTGCTAGACCTGCTCTGTTCTCACATGCTTGCCAGGGCTGGGAGGTAGAGGAATGGGAGCCTCCCAAGGTGTGTCACTGCAGCAGTATGTACCCAGCTCTGTGGGCTTGGTGCCTGCCTCTTGTGTTTGTTTGCTGTAACCTGTGTGGTTACTCCTGGCTCAGGCATAGCTTTAGCTATAGGAACATGTCTTACGTCACTGTGGCTTGTGCTTGGTGGGAAGAGGGTGTTGGTGATAGTGAACACACACGTGTGTGTTGGTGTGACAGCATTGGAGCAAAGAGAAGAGGGGCTGTTTCTTCCTCTGCTCCACTGGTGCTGATGCAGTGATGCAACTTACTTGTGTTCAGACAAGGCTTTGTGCAGAAAAGTGACATTTGGACCTGGCTGGCCTGGTTGGAAGAAGTTGATGTTCTTGGCATGGTGGGACTTGCCCATGCTGATAAGTGGCTCCACTGACTTGCCAACGGAGCAGGTCCCTAATGAAGCAGAATTGCCATGCTCACAGAGTGCCTGGATGAACTCTTAACCTAACTTAACTGAAGCCAAGCAATTGAACTGCTGGGGGAAGAGTGTATTATGTGTAAAGGGAGGAATGGGTATATTGGGATTTTGCTTGTTTATGTGTATTTGAACTGAAAGTTAAGCATAAACCAGCGTAAACAGAAGGCACAGAAGCAGTGGGCAGTGAAGATGTGGAGGAGGAGGATCAGCAAATGAGTCTAGAAGATAGGAAAATATAGACAGGATCAAAGAAAATAAATGCAAAGCAAAGGCATGGTCAGCCATGAGTGCAGAATGTGTGGACCCTGTCTTGCAATAGCCCTGCTTGGGGATATTGCTGTGGGATCCCTCTGCTTTGGAGGGAGTGGATGGTCTCCTGGGTCAGCGTCCAGCCTCCTAACTCCCTCCCCTTGCATCAGCAGGGATTTTGTCTGAGAAGGAACTGCTTGCTGAGTACTATAAAAGAGAGCAGCAGCACAGCTGTGTTCTCTTCAGAGAAAGGGTAGAGACTTCAGCGGTTTGTTTTTGTGTGTATTTAAAAACAATGGTGACAAGAAGCCTTTTCTGGAGTGCATTGGTCTTTTCAAAGCCTAGAGAAGATTTCTTTGTCGCATGTTCCACCTATTTGAAAAGATGTGGGAAGGTAGGGAGTGATCTGCAGCATTCATCAATACATATGTGAGCTCCTTATACAATAGCTAATGAGATTGCTCTAAAAATGTAGTTAGTGATTTATATGAGGGTGGCTGCTAAGCATCAGGCTTATGAATTGCTCTGGGATTTGAATGAAGTTTGTATTTTTCACAAAACAGCTCTCCAAGCCTTATGAAACAGTATTTTGTTGTCAGAACTGAGGAATGTCCAACTCCCTCATCCAAGGGTAGCATTCGAGCATATCACATCCGTATTTGTCTGTGATGTTCTGCTTTAGTGCTGCTGCCCCACCGTGCAGTGAGAACCTCCAGTACAAAAGCCCCAGAGCCTTAAAAAAGAAATCTCTTACAATAAAACTATATTGCTTTCACACAAATGTGAAACCCAGAGTAAACTCTTCTGTTTTAACAGCTATTTAGAGCAAGGTTTAATTTGTTCTGGGAATCGCTTTTATTTTTATTAAGAAATGATTTTGTATTTGTGTCAGCAGAGACCAGCCTCCCTTCAGTTGTGTGAGGTGTTGTCAGCTGCAGTGCTTAGGCTGAGTTAAAGGTTTGCCAGGAACCTGAGGCTTTGGAGACCACCATGGTTAATGTATGCAGTCTCACCTGTGCCTGAGGGTGGGAACTGAACTCAGGATGCCCACATTCACAGTGCCTGGGGTAATGGGGATGTAAACACTTTAGGAGTCTTTAAGCACTTCAGCAGAAGTAACAATCAGGTATTATGCACAAATTGGGGACATAGGCTGGTCCCTGGTGTATGTGGGGCAGGTGGGATGGCTGATCACTGCCTGAGATAGAGATGCTCTGCCATGGTGGGTACCAGTGCAGGATCACATGCACTTGTCACAATTAATCTCTGAGCAGAGGCAGGGAGACAGCCCTTGCAAGACTCCACAGTTCCTTTTGTGTCCCTGCTTTAGCTGTGATGTCTCCAGTCACTTGGGAATGAAAAACTTGTCTTTATTTTTGAATCTGAACAGCAGCTCAGACAAGGCTTGTTGTCTGTGACTAGGCTTATAATACAAATAACAACTACATAATAATAATATTTAGGCAAAAATTCGGTAGCAGGATTAAGATTGCAGTCTGTTGGGTTCTTTTCCCCCCCTAATGTTTCCTGGGGTTTTGTTGATAAGTAAATGCTCATCGGCTCTGTCTGACTGTTTGTCATGCAGCATTTATGGAGAGGGATTCTTGTGCATTAGTGACATCTTTTTATCGAGGTTCCTGAGATGAAACTGTGCAGCTGTTTCACTTCAGAAATGCTCCGTTCAGTACTTCTGGGGGTTTTGCTTCCCACCATTGTTCTGCCGCTGTAAAACTGGCATTCAGTGTCATTTGGAGAGCTTTAAAACAGGCCAAAAGCTGTCCCTTGCTTATGACCATCCTGATTGCCTCGCATTTTTGGGTGGAAAAGGGGATCTTGGACCTTTTCAATTCAATGGATTATTTATTTGTTTTGCTGAAGTTAGACCTTTAGAAGCAAGGTGCCAGATCTGGAACTGGATTTGGTAAGGGGACTAGGAAGGAGCCTAAGTTCTGGGTAGCATACCTGGCCCCTGGCTGTCTCCACTTTGGGACAGGGCTCTCTTCTCTCATTCACTTCTTTTGCCAGAGAGGGTAACTAAGGGGAGTTGTTGGTAATGATTTGGTACAGCCCAAGTGAAGGTGAATGTCTTCCACTCAGGGACAAGAGTAGGGAGGCTGGTGGCTTGTATTGATGCAGTTCTGGTCCTTTTGAGAGAAGGGGAAAAGCAGCACTCGCTGGACTCTGGTTGTGTCCCTGCTTTGGCAGTGATGATACTTTGCCCTGCTGCTTTCTGATTTAGCCCCTCTTGTGTGAATGTGGAAATAACCTGGTTTCAGGGCAGTAGGTCTGTGTAGCCCGTATTGAATACCTAAATGCTGTTTGAGAATGAGGTCCATTGCTGTGGCGCTTTGGTGAGTTATTTCCTATATTAGTCAAGTAATGTCTAGAGTCTCAGACATAAATCAGGGACTGACCATTGTGGCAGCAAAAACATTGTGCCCACTCCAGAGCATTTCTGTTTAGAGATTGGAGACAACCAGCTCCACTAAGGCACATTATCACTGCATGTTCTGTTGCCGGGCCCTTACCAGTATTTCTATAATACCACTTAAGGGAGTGCAACCAGTAATTCTGCACTTGTGTTGTTTGGGTTTTTTTGTGATCAGTTCTTCCCTTGGGCTTCTCTTAAGTAAGGGGTACAGGAAGCTGCAGATACAGCAGTCCCAATCTTGGATTCTCTTGACCCTTTCAAGACTGGAACAAATATTACCTGATGCTTTAAAACCTCCCCCCTGCAGGGCACTGTGGATGGGAAGCTGAGTGTGTTTTAGTTCTTGCAGAGCTGAGCTCTTAAATTGATAGTGCCTGTAGTTATATGTAGCTCTTGTGAAGGAAAATAAGAAAAGCATCTTGAATCTTCAAACCTCTCAAGGCCATCCTTTCCGTGCCATGCTGTGAGGAGTGTGTAACTCTACGGTATCAGAAGAAATCCAGCGTGAGTGTAGCCATGCCAAGATGTGCTTACAGATAAGAAGCTGGGCATGAATAAGTGCCTAACAGGGTCACTTGTGGGGGGTCTTTAAAGGCTCATGTGGCCAAATTTTAATATACCTGGTCTTGAAAGCATTGCACATGTTTCAGAAAGCAATAGAGTGATGCCATAGTTGCTCTATTCACACTGTGTAGATCTTGAAGATTATTAGTTTCTGTACTGAAATACTTTTAGAAAATAATAGTGGATGGCATGTATGTCTGACCAGATCTGCTTTGAGCTCTGGAATAAATGTGCGTTGCACTTTCATTTTATTTAGATTTGGTTTAACTAATGAGAAGCACAAGTAAATGTTGTTTGTTGCCTAGAGGGAGATCTTGAATGTGGATCATTAAGAAATGGGGTCAGATGAAGAAGAGAAAATATCACTGTCCCCAAACTGGAATTTGCAATCCCATGCACTGTGCAATGCCCCACGGAGCTGAAAATCTTCTGTCAATGCTGATACGATTGTGATGGTCTGCAGTAGTGATAGCAGTGCCTGGCTTCAGGGTCTGTGCTATCCCTACGTGTCACAACCACTGTGTTTCAGAAGGCTGGATTGCATTTTCTCCTGGAGAGTTTGATTAATTGCTCACAGCACATAGCAATTTGAAAACGAGTTTGGGTTTAGTAATAAACCTTTATGGCTCTTGCAAAGTGCGTCTCTCCAAACTGGTTGAGGCAGAGGAACAGCTCTAGCTGACCTCTGGTTTGGGAAGACTGCCAGCCCACATGGAGAGAAGATGAGGTTGTTCCTTGTCAGGGAAAGGGGAAACCCAAGGTTTTTCTCCCACTTATTCTGAAAACCCACAGCTTGGCAAAATAAACGTTTCTTCAAAATTCTGAAAAAAAATTATATTAATGTAGCTGTAAGTTATGTGAAATGAAGTACAGAGGCATTAATTAGAATTCTGAACCATATGGTCATGCAAATATGGAGACCCACACAACTGCATTTTCATATCTAATGTTGACACATTAAAATTCATCAGTTTGCAGCCAGAGTTGTCGTAGTTAATTTAACTAATACCATAACGTTCTTGAGATGCATCATTACACCTCATCATGTAAATATAAACCAGGATGATTAAGGGAGAGCCACTCACTTCGAAGACTTAATATAGCTGGAAAACTGCTTACAGTTTAGAAGAATTAAAATAAGATGCTAAACATGTCTACTTATGCCCCTTGTTAAAGCCAGACCTTTATTAGTTTGCGCAGTACCTGATTTCTGATGGTGTATGTGAGCCAATGGCTTGTTTACACTTACTTGTTTACAATGTGCCATTTTGATGGATGGTCCAGTGTTTGGGGCTGTGATGCAGGTTCTGAATGGGAGCTTTAAGGAGGAGGCTGTTCTGCTTGGTGGGCTGAATTGGCACCTTAGCTCAAGAAATGTGTATTCCTCATAAGGAGCTGGCCCTTGTCTTGCCTTGGAAGGAAGAAATGATGCCCTCAGGGAGAGGGATCTGGGAGGGAAGCCAACTGTTTCAGCTGAAATGCTGACCAAGGGCTCACCTTTGCTGTGATGGGACACAAAGCCTGGCCCACCTCTGTTGTCCTTGGCTGGGAGCCTGATTGGACACTCTGTGTTTGTATCTAATCTTTGGCGTAGGGAGATGGAAAAGGCTTGGGTCTCCTTTCATGCATCAATTTAGCTAGAAACTGTCTGTTTTGATCTGTGTCTAATTAGATGTGTGTTGCAGGACAGCTGGGTTCGAAAAGTTGATGCATTCTTGATGTCTGCTTGCGTACTGTTTTTATCTCCTGACCATGGCTATGGTTTGTGTCTTGCATATCTGTGCACTGTACACACGTACAAAGAGATGGAATGCACCCTTTGTGATTACAGCAGTCAGCTTGACGATTTAGGTGTCTGGCAATGAAAGTGTCAATGGAGTTTTGCTCCATTTGTGTGTACAAGGTTGGGGCTACACTGGTGACAAGCTGGCCAAGGGACACCAGTTCCAGAGAGCAATGGCTGCGCTCCAGAGTTCTGTGTGATTCTCTGCCAGCATCACTGTCATTTGAAACTCTTGTCCTTGTGATCAAGACCAGCTGCTCTGGAGCTCCTCTACTGTGTGAAGCCAACAAGCAAAGCAGATATGATCTTGTGGTCACCTGTTTTGTGGGTAGGAATTTGGGACCAGTCTCCTACCGAAGAGTAGTCCTGGGAGGACCAGGCTTAGCATGAAATGTGGATGTTGAGAAGAGGCTTCAGAGTAGCCAGTTGATTTGAATGTTGTAATATGGACTTGTGAACCACTGTTACTAATTGCATAAGAGACAATAGGACATGGAAGAGTCTTCCTGGGATCATCTAGCCCAGATCTCTGCCCTGAAGCAGGACCAGCTTGTATCTAAATAGATGTTTCTGTAGCCTGGTCTTGAAAATCTCTGCAGATGGCAATTCCATAACCATAACTTCTAGTGTGGCACTGTGATTCCCAACTGGAAGGCTTTTCCTAACCTCTGAGCTAAATCTTCATCATTGCAATTTGGGTGTGGTTTTGCCTTGTCCAGTCTGCTGTGGGAAAGGAGAACAGGTTATTGTTTCCAGCTACTTGTCATGTATTTTAGAGATAGCTATTGTGTCTCCCCTTAGTTTTTGCTAGACTAAACAACCTAGTTCCTTCAGTCATTCTTTGTAGGTCATGTTTTCTAGGCTGCAGAGAAGTCTTGTTCCCCAGTGGACTGTCAAATCAATCTGCTTCCTTTTTTTGAAGCGCTATGCCCCAAACCAGCTGGCTGTGTGAGGGTGATGCCAAGCAGAGAGGGAGGAGTTGGTACAGGCCGGCTGCTGGTCACCAGGAGCTCAGTGTGTCAGTCTTGAGCAAGGCACCACAACTGGCGCACATACTTCATGGCCAGGCTTTAGAGAGGGAGAAACCTCCTCTGTTCATGGGCCATGTATCTGAGGTTCCCACAAGTCAGGGCAGGTTGTTGGAGCTCCAGTGGTGTTTGCAGCCTGGGCTGAGTTTGTTGGGAGGGCTACAGGATCCCTGAGGTATCGATGAGCAGGTCCTTTTGTAGTCCCAGCATCCGTATTTATTGCTTCTCTCTTTTCTATCCAGCAGAAATACATGAAAAAGAGGAGGCTGAGGGAAGGAAGCAGAGTGTTTCTCCCCTTGGCTTGTGCAGTCAGTTACCCAAGTTTCCAAAGAGCCTCTCAAACTTTGCCTCTTTAAAAACTTGGCAGGTTGCCATTGCTTTAGGAATTTATTTTGATTTATTTTTTTAATTATTATTTACTCCAAGCGTTTCAGCTGATTTAGTAAGAAACTGTTAGAGTATGGTGCGTGTGGGGACCTAGTGCAATGAAACCAAACCAAGGGACCATGCTCATTGTCATAGTGCAACGCAGGTTGAGGAACCTCCTCTGCCTTGAAATCGCAGTTTATGCTTGGGCTTAATATAGACCTCACAGAAAGTGGTTGCTTGGGAAGGGCCAGCTACCCAGTGTGTTTTCTTCCTCAGCAAAACTAGTTGCTCACCAGCCTCTGCTTCCACATCACCAATCTGCTATAAGTTATCTTGTCTTCCTCTGCAATGACCAGGAATTCCAGCATCAAAGTCAGGCCACCTCCTATGGTCGCACATATGACAAAGGCACCTCAGCAAATCAAGCTCCCAAAACATGGCCAACAGGTCTCTTTCAGCCAAGCTGCTTGCCTAAGGCTCAGCATCAAGCCGTGTCCCAGGTGACATTACCTGTGGCAAAAGAATGACTAAAGGAGCCTTCCAGCGTTTTTCCCAGTGCTCAGGATCACACTCCTATACATTCTTCTCTCTGCTCGCTGACAGATGCCCATGCTTTCCCCTCCCCAAACCAGTGGGCCACATGCCAGCCCTGGGAGTTGTGCAAGCGCTCGCTCAACCTTGCCAGGCTGCCAGGCGCGAGGATGTTGCAAGAGGACATAGGGCTGTTCTTGCAGTGTTTTGAGGCAATAATCCTAGTTTCCCCTTTCTTCAGTACTGGCAACAGCTTTAAAGGATGGAAGGTAATTGCCCTATGAAATAGATTAGGTTTCCTACCAGGCCTTTTGTCCCTGCCAGGTAGTCTTAAAACTTGAGGGGTTTGGAGTGAGAATTTCATAACACATGACCAATAATTTAGCAGTCCACGTGTGGAATTGACCTTGGAGTGTTTGTACAGGCTCATTTAAGCTATTGAATACAAATGTTTTCTTTTTACTTCTTTCATATTTGCTAAACATTTGGGTCTCGATCATCTGCTGACTTGCTGTTTGGGGCTGCACACACCAACAAGCAAACGCTGCTGTTTGCACTGCTCCTTTCCCTGCCACACTGTGGGTTAAACAATAACCGAGTTGGGACATTCATTACTTGGGTGAAGCATCTCTTGGAGCTCTGCTCCAATTCATGGGAAGATTTATGGCCTGGTGAATAAATTGGTTTTTGCAGAACTGAAGGTGTAATAAAATGATTGTATCGTATTGCAGCGTGTAGATGTGGGTGTGGGGGTCAGGTGGGGCTCAGATTCCTTCTGAGAATACTCACTTTTCTTTTCCACCCTCCTCCTTTAAAACTTCACTAAAGCAGTGAGGAAAAACAAAGCAGATAGGTTTGGAAGGGATCTCTTCTGACTGGCTGACTTCAGAAGGATGGGTAATTTTAAAACAACAGCGTTGTTTCTTTGAGATCGAACTGACTCAGAGCATTTCTTCTCCCCTTCCTCCCACCCCAAAGGACAGTTTATTTTGTTCCAAATAACAGGTCCAGACTGAGTTAAAAAAATTGGTTTTCTTTATTAAGTATTTTTGGGGGGAATCCTAAAGGTAAATTCAGCCTGTGTGTTAGAATCTCTGAGAAATGGGCTGTACCTCTGTGTGTGTTTCTTTCCCTGCTGCTTCACTCCTGCCTTGAAACATCTGTTACCTAAACCAGGAAAAAAGTGGTAAGAGGATGCCTGTTGCAGAAGAAAAGGAAGATGAAAGATCAACACGATCTTCTTACTCTGTCCAACACTCTGCTGGGATTAATGCTTTGGCCTGTGATTGCTTTTTAGTTGGTTTTGGACAGAAGATGAAATGTTATTGATGAAGTACTGAATGGAGACAGGCCAAAGCTATGGAGGAAGCCACGCCAACGGTCTAGGCACAATTGTTGATGTGTTTGGAAAGGACAGCCCTGTACGTGGCTTCAAAACCCACATTCAGGTTGTTGCTGCGCTTTGTCTGAATAGGTCTGTCCCTGGCTAGTATGCATTTCATATTTTGGATATGTATTTTGGGTTTAACCACCAGTTATCAGTGTGCTTTTCCTGGCTGAGAAGGGTAGGCCAGCACTACATCTGTGTCATGGCAGGAAGCTGGTCCTGTTTATTCCTGGGTCTCATCAATGTAGAAGAGGTGTTGAAAGCTTTTTGGACATAGTTGTATGCTCCAAAACTCTCTGGGAGGGGATGAGAACCGGCCAGCCAAGTGTTGTAACGTCCTTGGGATTAAGTGACCTCTTCCTGGAGAAAAAAGGAGGGAGAGGGATATATCAGGACATCATGGAGAGGAGAGGTGAGTCTTCCCCTCAGGAGCAAAGCAGCTGTCCTTTGCAGTGCTTCAGAGCTCCATGTTGCTTCTAGGAGCCTCAAGCCATACAAATTAACATGAATTACATTAATATAGTCAATCCAAAGCCTAATTTTATGACGGCTACAAAGCAAACTGGATTGGGGAGGCAGGTCAACTTTCTCCCTACAACTAGTTTTCATTAAAATGATTTGTGGGGTGTGCCTGTACCTTGTCATGGAGCACAGCAGAGGGATGGACAGATGCCTGTGGGAATGAAGGCTGTAGCGGTGGATCCGGGTGTAACATAATCCCCTCCAGGGAAGGTTGTGTGTCAGGACTTGTTCGTTTGGCCACAGCACTATCCTGCTCTGCTTGCTTGAGATCTGCCTGGCATTGCTCTTGGTTCTCCCTGCCACACCTTCTGCAGGGAGCAGATAAGCACTTTTGGGGGATGATGTAAGTTTTTCCATTTTAAAATCTGCAACGCTGATTTTAGGACAACAAAGTGAAACTGCATCCTACCTAATGAGTGCTGCTTGCATAGATTCAACCATGTAGTTTCAGATCTTGTGCAAACTGGAGAAAACAGGCAATTCCAATACAAACGCAGTGCTGACTGAGCGAGGTTGACAGGGTGCACAGGAGATTTATTTACATTATATATGTATATGTATACACAGAGAAGTAATAGGAATAGAAATCTAGTAATAACAATAGTTGCAATCTGAGAAGCATGTCTGGACATTTTGTGAACACAGACATTTTCTGGCATTGAGGACTACAGTCATCAGTGGAAACTGTGCTCGTTCCATTAAAAATAATGCTCATAATTGGTCCGTTCAAAATTTACCAGTACAGATCATTGCTTTCCAGGAGCAGCACTTTCTGCTTTTCATTGGACATTGCTTACAGCATCAGTGGACAGTGCAAGGAGAAAATGTGCTCATTAGATATGAGCTTAATTGAGAGTGACATGGCTGGGTATTAATATTAGGCTTGCCGCAGGCTTTTCCTTTCCTTTTTTGTGTTTATAGTCATGCCTAGTAGATGCTGAGCATGTTACCTGTTTACCGAATTCCACCACAGCGCCTTCAATAAAAAGCATAGATATCCCAGTTCGTTCTAAATGGGGATGCAGCATCAGATGTTCATCTCCTTCAGATGTGGGAGCAGGAGGGCAGGGCTCTGGCTGGCTGCAAGCATAGGTCACCCTTGTTACTGATGTGACCTTTTTTTGATGTATTTCTGTTTGCAGGAATCTGCATTTATGGTGGTTACGGTGGCTTATGAAATTTAACTTGGCATTTGTTTTCCTGGGGAATGTTACGGTGACAAGAAGCTGATGCAGATTTCTTTGGGGTCCTGTCCCTGGGCACTGTGACCTCGTTCCCCTCCCCCTGAATGTGCCTGGGAGAAAAAAATGAATTAGTTAGATGAAATGGAGGGGTCCATTTTCACTGGAAACAAGAGAAGCATGCCGGGAAATATGGGTGAACGCAGGGCTGTGATTGGCACCAAGGGAGGCAGTGGTTTGTATAAATAGGATGCGCTCCTTTGTGCTTGTGAGGTTTCCCATGTAAGGCAGAGTAAAGATACTGGTTGTGTTGCTGTCACAACTAAAGCAACTCTTTTTGGTATGTAAGCTTTTCTTCAGAGCGCGCTTCCTTTTCCAGCCTTTTCTTGCCCCTGCGCACAAACTCCACACATAGACCCATTGCAGGGTGTTTCTGGCTGCGTGGACCCTGGCTCCATGTGCTCTCCTGCTGCTCATGACCAGGATGAGCAATTATCAGAGTGGTTTGTCTCACAAGTCAGTGCCATCTGTTCGCTGAACAAAAGGATTTGGAGGGGGCGAGGGGCTATAACTTGAAAAACCCTAACTGAATTGAAGAAAGGATGCTGTCACCTGCTTCTAACTACAATGCTGGAGCATTGTTTCCTCCCAAAACATTCCGTGTCAGTTTTATTACCTGCAGCCATGCCAGCTCTTGGCAGCACAGTGTTTTATTTGGGGACGGGATAATAGATTCAGTCCTTCTGCCGGCTACTGATAGGTTTTGTTTTGTTTATATATATTTTACAAGGTTCAGCCTGACAGTTTTGTCTCCTGGGTAATTAAGCTGAATTATTGAAGGCCCTGAAATTAACACTGTATTTTTTAATAATTAAAATAAAGTAAATCTCAGCCTGTTTCAGGAGTTATTTCCTCTTCCTGATTTTGAAGGTGTGGGTGAGCTTGTTTGAAAGAATGTGAGCACTCAGGTAGCTTGGTTTTAACATTTTGTCTTACAAAAATATGGGGGAAAACCCTAAGTCTTCTGTAAGGTCTCTCAAAACATCCAAGCCTTACAAGAAAAGAGAGTGGTAGGTGGGGGAAGTCAGTGTATGCTGACTGCATAGGCACTGCTGGCAGGATTCTTTCCTGCCCACTGCTCTAGGCAAATGCTGGAGAATGAGAGTATGTTTGAGAGTATCCTGGAGCAGGGAAGGAGCTTTACAGGTAGAGTTTCTTTTTTTTCTTTAAAGTTTTAACACTGTCCTCACATTTTTTTTACATTCTGTGTTTGGATCTTTTAAAATTTTTTTCTTCAAACATGTGAATTTCGTTTTTCTAGTGGATATCGAATTTGCTTTAGATTTGGGAATACTTCTCACGGGCTGTTTGGGAATGTTGGGATGGTGGATTTCAAGTCCCACCAGTGCTGCTGCCTGTTGCACATGAGCATTTCGTGGGAGTGCAGGAACAGTGGGAGTCAAGGCCAGGACAGTCAGAGTGTAATTCAGACTGGAAAGACCTCAGGGAATATGTAACTGCAACCTGCCGCTCAAAGCAGGGTTGGAGGTTCCCCAGCCATTGTTCTGTTCAGTCTGGAAAACCTCGAAGGCTGGAGACCATGTAACTTCTCTGGGCAGCCTATTGCAATGTTGGACTGAAGGAATGAGGAAACTCTGCAGACCAGTAAGTCTGTGCCACTGCTTGTGTGTGTGCTAATGTCTAAAGCTGCAGAGGAGGTCACAGGTGGGTTAGGAGAGCTGGAGAACAGGAGGAGTGGCTCCATCTCAAGTGAATTTCACTGGTTTCTCTGCTCACACCCAACACTTGTTACTGATAAACATATTGTTGTACTTCCTTGGTGACACAGTCTGCTATGGCAACAGTTGGCTCCGAGTTTGCAGCCTGCAGGTAAAGGAGAAGAGGTGATGAAGTGCTGGACAGGGCAAGAGTCTGGGGCTCAGGGTTTTTCTGTGGTGAGAAATATGGGCCATGAGCTCCAGTCACTGCATGAGACTCTCAAAGTTGCTGGCAGCCATGGGGCACTTGACAAGGAAAGGCTTAATGATGTGGCATTGCCTTGTGGAATGTCAGCAACTCTTAAGCTTCAGACTGGTCACCACATGAAAGAGAGGAGCCAGTGTGTGCTGCAGGTACTGGATTGGGCCTCGTGGGACTGGGATTGGCCACAGACTTCTCGTGTGTCCTTAGGCAAGTCGCTTAGCTTCTCTATATCTCGGTTCCTGTTGGTAAAACGGAGGTAACAAGGCTTCCTCCATTCATTATGTCCAGTGGAACCATAAGCTCTTTGGACAGCAGTGGCATTCCTGGGCATTGCAAATGAGGCTTCAGACTCTGCTGTGGGTTTTCCGAGTACTCCAAGACCAGCATGCTGAGGCAGACCACTGCTTTAAAAGCAAGGAAGATTGCTTTAGCATTCAGGAGGATGTGTTTCCTAGGGCTTGCCACTGGCTGATGAGGTGCTGTATGGCCCCTGCACTTGTCGCAGTATGGGGAATGTCTCTCCCTCACTATCATGAGGAAGAGACTCTGCTCGCTTACCTCTCTGCAGCTTTGCTGTTTGCGTTTTGGGTTTGCAGAGTCTCTTTCATCCCCACAGGAGCAGAAACATCTCTTATCCCATTTAGAGTCCTGCATGACAACATGCTGCTCAGACTTGCCTGGAGGAGGTTTCAGCATCCCAGGACCTCTTTGGGTTGAGTTTGCTGAGCTCAGCAGGAAAAGGAATGGGTAGGGGGCACTGGAGGTGGCTGTGTTGTGGTCCCCATCTCTGAGGGGTTTGCAGGCTTCCATGGTTTTGCTCGGTCTTGCACTTACTGCAGCTGAGCCATGTGCAGGAAAATGAGGTATACATTTTCAATAGTGCTGTGGCTAAAGCACGTATCTTAAAGGTTTTTGACTTCGTCTCCCTCCTGGCCCACGTTTCCTTGCAGAGTAGCCCATAAAGTGAGAAGGGATCCCTCGAGTTGTGTATGTTCCTTGTGTTCCTGGTTCACTGGAGCATCTCCCAGATCACTTGCAAAGAAACATTTCAGCGTTCAGATGCTGAGCTGGTACTGCAGAGAGTCCCTTCAGATGAAATACTTGGCAAATCCATTTTCACATCTCTGAAACTGTGGGAAGATTTTTTTTAATTGGAAAATCTGGTTTGGTCCCTTCCTAATTTTCAGAGAAGACTGATGGAAGGATTATGACCAGCCCTAATTTTGCAAATGAGGTAAGGAAGCAAAGCCTGTATAACAAAACCACAGGGTAATGTGTCATCTTATGTTCTTTCTTCACTCATTAGGTGCATACACTTTAGTTGTAATGATGTGTGAACTTTTCTACAAGTAAATCTTCTGGAATATGTTTTGCCAAAGGAAAGAAATCTCAGTAATACCAGATCTCATGATATCTCCCTGCTGTTTGGGGCATGCAAATTATGGGCGAGTTTCTAATGTGTTAAGTTCCCACAAGCCTAAACCAAATCCTTAAGGAGAAGCCAGTGGGAAAGACATTTCCCAAAACAGCAGGACTTTTTTCCTCCTAGCCTTGCAAAGATTTTTTTCCTTTATTTTTTTTTTTCTTTTTTAATAATGAGCATCAATATTAGCTAAGGTTCCTCCTCTTAGGAACGCAGAGTATTAACTTTCCCACTGCCATGTGGGCATGTTGCCTGAGCAAGGGCTGGCGGATTCATCCTGTGGGACTCCCACAATTTTCATATCAAGAGCTGACTTCTTGATGCCAAGCAGATGGAAGCCTGGGTGACCACACAGGAGGGGGTGAGGAGCTGCCCCAGAGGCGAGCAGAGGGCAGCGGGGCTGGGAAGTGCAGGGCATGGTACTGATGTGCAGGTCATACTGCAAGAGCAGGTTTGGTATCTCAAAGGAGAAGCCTTGCTGCCAGATCACACCTGCCAGCAGTGGAAAAGCCTGACTGGCTCATCCTGCCCATCTCCCCAGTACTTGTGTTGAATTGCTCATCTAACATGTGTAGTGTTCCCAGGGAGCCGCTTTTCCAAACTGGTGATCCCTGGATCTGGCCGATACCCACCACTGTTGTTGTTTTCTTGGTTTCCAAGTGCTACATCTGTTTCAATCTGGGAACCAGACAGGAAGCAGTTGTCTGGTATCTTTTTCCCAGGTAAACATTGCTGTATATGCAGCAGCTGGATTATGCAATACAGGTAGGTGGAGGGACCATCCTTTTTCTGCCAGCAGTAGGAAGGGAAAGTTGTTTTACCAAGATAAAAGTATGATTTTCTCCAATAGCTTTGTGCACAATATAACGCCCCTTTCTCAACTGTGTTATCCTTGGCAGCTGGCAGCAGCTGGAGCTGTGCTCTTGGGGAAAGAAGCAGTGGGTGAACCAGACCTTTGGGAGTGCTTCATTTTTGACTAGGGTTTTGAACATTTCCCTCTTGTCCAGGGGAAAGGGAGGGGAAGGTGCTGTGAACCTGCTTGTGCTTCTGGGCCAGCGCCGTGCTCCTCTTGACATCACTGTCCCTGTGTGTGTCAGCTGAGATGCAGCTCCCGACTGTGTCCTCGCGCTGTTACCCTCTGTGGAGCTCACCAGGGGTTTGCTGCTGCTGTTGTCAGGGCTCGGTCACTGGCTGCCTGTGTCTGCACGGCTTCCCCAGATGCTGGCAAGGCTGTTAGTGCTAAAATTAGAGCAGCAGGGCGGTGAGTCCCCCAGCGCCAATGGCGGTGTGTGCATCACCATGAGGCTGCCCTGCTACAGCAGTGCTGCAGGCATGGAGAGCCGCTCTGCAGGCAGAGCCTAGCTGGGCAACTGCCTTCCCTCCTTGCCCCTGGCTCTGTTGCATCGACGGCATCCTGTACACCGATGGTCTCTATGGGGTACAGCAGTTTGGTGCTCTTGTACAGCAGACTGTCTGGTGGTTTTGGGACCAAGAGGGATGAGGACAAAGAGTTGCATTTTCTGGTTTATGTCTGTGTTTTCTTGCCCTTGATGGTGTCCTTTGTGGGCAAAACCACAGACGAGTGTAGTATGTATGCATCATTTTAATGTCATTATTAATAGTTAAAAAAAAAGGCTTGAAAAAGTCAAGGGTGTTCCAGAAACTATGGTAAACTCCCTGTGATAATCTTTCCAAGGGCTTTGTGAAGGCCCCACGGCTCTTCTGTTGACTGCAAATCCATTGCCTAAGTGTGTAGTACTGCAACAAGCTGCTAGTTGTTACGTGGAAATATAAGGATATTTGTAACTTATTTTGTTATGGTGCTTTTTAAATTATTCTCACTGAACCTGTGGTTCTGAGATCTGAAAGTTGGAGATACTCTTAAAAAATGAAGACAATGCCAGTAAAAGCAAATAAACCCCCAAGGAATGAATCTTTATCCTGTGCCCACTGTGTAAATTGAAAGTAATTACCAAGAGCAAAGTATTTGCACTTCGTTATGTGGGGACTGACTTTTCTGACTGAGGGATTGTGAGACTGTGAAGAAAGTTCAGTTCAAGGATGAGCCCAGCGTGGAGTTTGTTAAATAGTGTCTGTCATCTTCCCTGCTTCAGTCAAGCTGTATTAATCTGTCTGAAAGCTCACATTCCCAAGGGCCACCCAGCGCTTACTATGCTGTGGCAGTGACCTGAAGGAAAGTGTGTTACTTGTGTTAGTTTGTAGAAAAGCTGAAACTTAAGTTTTCACCTAACCAAAACTGTCAGTGAAAACAGCAGTTAAAGTGCTAGAGGATCCTAGGACAAGAGGCACTTTTATCCATTGCCTTCACCCTGGACATCCCCATCTCTGCGTGTGATCATGTTTGTCCAAACGACCCATTGCCCCTTCATAGGTGCACAGCTCATGTGGTAGTAATGAGATGTGGGTATTCAGTTGGCCAAGTTCATCTCTGAGGTCATTTCAGTGGCTTTAGCAGAGTTAAACCAGGACTGAATTTGCTCCTGAATCTTTCTGTTTGCAAATTAATTTGGGTGGAATCTACTTTCAATTATGCTTTACCTAATTATACCAGCTTTACTGTCACAAAAGAGGAATGCTTTAATACCCAAAACAAGCACAGTGAGTCCCCTCATTAATCTAAGGCAGTCCCCTTTTCAATCACACATTGATGCTGTGTGTGACATGGTGATAGTGTATGTGTGTATATATATATATGTATATGCAAAATGCACCAGTATTAAAGGGCATTAAGTTAGCAGGGACCTCTGGGGTTGGAGAATGCTGTCTTGTGCCACAGCGAGCACTCCCACTTGATGCTGCCTGCCTTCTGAAATTTCTGTACCTACTGCTTGTATTGCAGAGATGCTCCTGAATTCCATGCCTCCTTTTCCTGATTTCTCACCTGAACATCTTCACATCTGTATTAATAGTTTCATCCCTTTCAGCTGCTGAATGTTTTGCTTTCCCTGCCATCTCCTTGCCCAAGGCAAGCTTTGCTGGGTCCTAAAGGAGCACAGATCTGTTGGTGTGAATCCTGAGTTCTGGTATCATTATGTCCCTTTTGTCCTAGTAACAGTTCCTAACCTCGTGATATGTGCTACAGATATCATATGCAGCCCTGCAAAATGACTCTCAACCCTTCAATTCCCACCTGGGAAACTGGGAAAACTAGGGAAAACCTGAGCTAATGCAGTATGCTGGAAAAAGACCCATAGGAATATAGTCAAGGGCAGTGTAAAATTCCCAGTTGGTTATTATGTTTGCAGAGAAGCGTCTTTGAGGCAGTGTTGCCTCACAGAAAGGGTAGTGTAACTCCTCTGGTGGGCAACATGCCCTGTGCCTTGTAGCTTGGGGAGCCCTCCCTGGACTGTTTTGAGGTGCTTAGGAGCATACGTAGACCTGCCAGGGACATGCAGCACCGAGCATCATGTGCTAGCGAGCAGGACGTGTCCTGGCCCTGTTGGCTATGCCAGCCATGTGGGGAATGGTGTGGGGAAGACAGCCTGCTGCCTGAAACAAGGGGATTGGAGGTAGGCAAGGAAGGTGCTGTTCATGTCTAAGTGACTCTAGGCCCTGGCTTTTTATTATTTCTCAGGTTACTGAGCTGTTCAGCCAGGATTTAACACTTCCTTACGTCTGTTGATATGTAGTTTATTCACATTTTTCCCTTTGACAAGGGAGGCCCAGGGCAGAGCTTGTGGGGATGTTTGTATGGCACCACTGGAGCCCAGCAGTGTCAGCCCAGAACCCAGAACTGTATCAGGTTGTATGGAAAGTGCTATCAGTACTATGCAGCACCAGGTTTGTTGGTAGTATCAGATCTGTTAGTGCTGTAGAGACAATAGGTTTGCTGCCCAGCATGGCTGGGATGCTACCTGGACTGAGCCACCTTGTTACAGCAGCACGTTGTGGTTTTCATTCCGCTCAGCCAAATATCCTATGCTACATAGAGTAAAAACCAGCAGGGAGCTATTAGCTCCTTTTTGGCAATGAGGCGCTCGGCATGTGGTTTCAGAAGCGGCTTTGCTGACCTTGTGCTGGGTGGCTGCCAAGGGCTGGTGCAGGCTCCCTGTGCCCAGCTGCACGTCCTGTCCTGCCTCGTGCCATCCCCAGCAAGAGATGCAGTGCGTCACCAGCTCATCATGGGATGCCATGAGGTAGCATCGCCCCTTTAGGCAGCTCTCTGCAGTTGGGTGAGCACAAAAGCCTAGATCTTGACTATTGTTAGTGGCAAGCTTTTAAGTATAACATAGACTTTGCAGCTCCTGGGCTTTGGCCCTCTGCCTCCCCCATACTCCAGTCCTTCCTCTCTTGCAGTCACTGGTGCAGGATTTCCCAGATCTGACATCCCCAGCCAGCTCTGGTATCTTCTGTGGCTGAAAACAGCACTTTTATATAGGAGTAAGTAAGTAGGAATCCTTTTGTTTTTGTGATACCTCTTAATGCATTTTGCTTGAGGAAACGCTTGTTAAAAGGGTTGAGTAGGGTTAGAGAAGATAAATTTGGGCCTCTGGGTGTGCTTGGTGGGCACAAAGCTTTCTATCTCTGCTTCTGTCAGAGACTTGCAGAGCCGTCATATCAAAGCCTGGCACCAGCTATTGTACCATCATCAGCACTCACTTTTCTCCTCCTTCTGACAAGGAATTTGCTGGGGAACCATTTGTATTATTTAACTAATGATGACCAATACTTGAGAGTGGATATCTGTGGAATGTAGGACTGTGCTTGTCTGAGGTCTCAGCGCTTACCTTCTCTTTTCTGTGCCTAAGAACACAACCTTCCCTAAAAAGATAAAAATGAAAAATACTTCACAGGAATCCTTTTCATTCCCCCTTTTTTTGAGAGTGAGTCATCCTGAAAATGAGTTCTTTAAAAATGCCCATCTTGAAGTTTGCTGAGACAAAACTGGGTGATTAGTAGTTCTGGGGGAGAAACAGGAAAGTGCTGGAGGCCCTTGTCTCTTCTGGGACGTGTGCTCTTGTGTACTTTCAGCAGGGGTTGTCCTAGTGCTGGTTACAGCCAGATCTCCTGCATCTTCCACTTTCACTGCCTTGTGTGTGGAGGCAGGCCATATCACTTTAGCACGGGGACAAGGGACACTTGTCTGCATACTTCTGGAGCTGTCAAAGGCTGATCCTGGCTCCTGGAAGCAACCGAGGATGCCTGGAGAATCCCTGGTCATTGAGGGTGAAGGGCAGCTGGGCTTTTCCAAACATACCCTTGTGCAGTCCTGTCCTGGCTGCTGCAAGGGGAGCAGCAACCTGCAGCCCAGACACCCTGTGCCGGGCAGTCTGTACAGCTCCTTGGAGGGTCCCAAGCAGCTCGGTATGATAGAGCACAGCAGATATAATCTGCTCTGTGGCATGTGCAGCTAGTTGGGCTGAGCTCTCCAGGAACAAAGCTCTTGCCTCATATGTGCCATTTTTGAATGTCACACTATGACTTGCACTGGTGTGTCCTGCTGCTGGGTACTCATGAAGCTTCCAAGCTCTGAGAGGTCTCTCTTTAATTTCATTTAATTTTTTTAGGTGTTTTTTTTTGGAAAATGATTTACCCATTTACAGTCTTACTCTTTTCTCCCCCTCACTTTTCAGGACAGCATCTACTTCTTTCCTGAAGAAGCCATTAGCTTGCATGTGCTGAACCAAAATGTTAGCTCAGCTCTAATAGATAGATGGGTATGGGTATTGTGTGGCAACCTAATGAATAATATCTATCACCTAATTTCCCGAAAGTTGGCATGTAATGAGGCTGGTGCCATGATTATTACCTCTGTAAATCATGACTTTAAGATGATGACAATCCCTCCTGCCCCAAGGATACAGGACAGCTAGACAATGATGTACATTTAATTGCTGTGTGAGAGGCAATGTGTTCAGGAGCATGCCATTGCCTCTAAATTATCTTCTTCAGCACAGACAATAGAGGAGATTACTGCAGATTGGAGAGGAGGGAGCGCCCTGCCATGCCATGAGGTGCTGTATGTATGTGTGTGTTTATTCACTTGAGCCAGCCAATCGTGGTGGCATGAGCTGGCCAGGGTGGGATGGAGGTGTGACTCCCAGGTTTGATCTTGGTCTCTCCCTGGTACTGAAGAAGCAGGAAATGGAAAGGGGATTGCTCACAACTGTGTAGAGATGCTTCCTTTATTTTTCTGATGGGTGTTTGTGATGAATTCCTCTGTAGACCGAGGACTGTGACCTCCCAAACAGTGAACTTGGCTTGGGGGATGAATGCTGTGAAACCTCTGCCCAGACCTCATCCCTGTACAGGAAATATCTGTTGCTGTTTACTTCCTACCACAAGCCACAGCTGGCCATAAAGCAGACCTGATGCCCACACTGTGACCTCCCAGCTTGCTCACGTGGCTGCTTCCTAGCCAAGGGAGGCTTCCCTGCTTGCAGGGCCCTCCTACAGTGTCTTGTTCTTCATCAATGAATTGAATAACCACTCCTAGTAAAATTATTACTCTGCTAGGCTTTTAAGGTGTCTTTCATTAAGTGCTATGCTATGATGTTGACAGGGGTGTGGCTTACTGTGGATGCATTGGGTATTGCAACTGACCCTTGAAGAGCAGCTACTAGCAGCCTGCCTGGTTAGTGCTGCTCTTTTTTTGCTGTGTCGCTCCCTGTTGTTTGAGTACTTCTTTGTATTTGTTTAGTTTTTCTTCTCCTTTTAATTATGTCCCCATCTCCCTGATGTGCCAGTCAGTGTGGTTATAAGCTGGCTGGAGCAATGGACTGCTGCAGCTGCTTGAGTCTTCCCTCCACTTTGGTGCTTCCAAGCCATGTGATGAGCAGAGATGACAATAACCTTAAAACTGTGGCTGGTTTGGGTTGGACCAAAGATACCCCCAGCCTCATGTCCAGTCTCCAGCAGTGCCCAGGGAAATTAAAACTAGGACAACATGATGATCACATACAATGATGTGTTTACCTACAATACTTACCCAGTTCAAGAGTTTCCCAAGCCATGAATGTTACCTTTGAGTTTGGTGTCCCCTGTGCAGCTAGCATTGGCATAATCATGACTGTTTTCCATTCCTGCAGTTCCTCTCTCAAACCCAGATGCTCCCCTGGTTTGTGGGGAGATGGCTGTAAAACCAGCAATACTGTGACTGCTTGGACAATGTGAGCAATAAGCCATCTTCAAAGCCACCCAGTGCTCTGAACCATGTGGGATGGAACTGCTCAGCTGTCTGACAGTGCCCATGTGCTGTAGTGGAGGATCTCAAGAGAAGACCCATGGCACTGGTGGACCCCTGTGTGTGCAAGGGGGGTGACATTCCTTAATTATCCTCTTGTCCCTCTTTCACATTGGCTCCCACATTGGTGACCAGTGTCACCCTCCTCTGTCCCTAGCTTGCAGGGCTCCCATCTTTGTCAGGTTCTGCAGAAGGAAGGTGAGGATGTGAGCAGCCTGCACAAAGCAGAGCCAGAGGCCACAAGTGTGCATACCTCATTAAGATCTGTGAGCAGCCACCTTGGGAACACCTTCTGGTTTTCCATTCCCTGAGGGCATTTGCAGCTAAAAGGTGGCCTGGGGCATTTCTTTCCTTCCCCCCAGAAGGCATCCTGCCAGTACTTTGCAATGTTAGAAGATAATTCCCATGCTAACTGGAAAGATGCTATCTGCTAAAGCAATGGTGGCCATGCTGGTTGGCTTCTCAAAGTAACCTCAGCTTCTTCTCTTTAATTCACCACTGCTGTTGGTCTGAGCCTGCATTGAGCCTTTTTGTCACTGAAAACATTGTAGTGCTTATGGCATTAGCAGTTACATAAGCTGGCTGTCTCCGTGGGGGCTTTGCTGTGGCATGATGCTCCTTTAGGGTTAGGTAAGAGCCAGCCACAGAGCAGAGGAATGTGAAAAAAAGATATACATCTGTAGTTGAGAGACATAAACTTAACATGCCCCACAGGAAAACCCGGGTTTCGGAGTATTCATGTATTCTCTCTGGCTCCACAGATTAGAGGGGGACCGTGGGAAAGCTGCCAGGGCTTGGAGATCAATCCAGCCTTTGTAAATCCTTTCATCTGACTGGTGGCTTAATACAATTGAGTATTACCCAGTTTATTATTGTTCATTGATTAAATTCCCGTTGGTCAACACAAATAGTGCTGTGCAGGCTGTGCTTTAGTGGGATGGAAATTGGCATTGCAAAGCACTTCCTAGAGAAAGGCAGGGACAACCTGTCATTTAGAACCGCATTCAGGGGACCTTTTGCAAGGGGGAAAAGACAAGTCCCTCCATGCAAGTGGCTTCCCAGGCTTTTCTCACATGTCTGTAGAAGCTGCGCCTGCAGCAAGCGACTGTAAGGATCAGGTCTCTGCTTTTCTGGCAGCGGGAACTTGGGGCCTCAGTGGGGATATTCTTACCAAGCCCCATGTCTGCAGGGTTGGGGAGTCATGGTGCGGGATGGACCCAGCGTGTATAGCCAGGATTAATGGGATAAAATTAGGTAAAGGAGAAAGTCATCAAGAAATGCTTCCTTAAGGTGAAAGCTATTAGGCTGCAGCACAGTTCTTGGAGGGAAGCTATGGGCACTTGGGCCCTGTTGAAATGAGAGCATGAGAAAAAGCTGGCTTCAGGGAGGAGATGGGTGGTATCAGTGGGTTCAGGGGGTCCAGGGAGACACAAATACATTCTCCCTCTCTCTCCCCCCCCCCCCAGTGCATTTCTGGGAGGGATGGAGAAGGCTGTGAATGGGACTTTTGTCTTTCTGCAGGGCAGGGTCTTCAGCTGAGGTTTAGCCTAGGGGAGCTGTGGACTGCTTTCTGTCAAAGCAAGACATTACCAGCAGCAGGCACTTGTTCTGGTGTGAGGCAGGAATCTGATAGGCCACAAGACAGCACTCCTTGAATTCAGTGGTCTTTCAGAATACTCTGCTGCCTGGCTTGTAAGGGAGGGTGTAGGATGTATCTCTCAAGAGTGGGAGTAATTGGCAAATCAAATAGTTTGAGAACCTCGGTGCTAGATGATTTGAAAAAAATTTATGCTTTTATGAATGGCATTACCTTGAACATACATGTATTTTCTTTCTCCACCATTGAGCCTGAACCAAAGCAACATCTTTTATTTTTGAGTGCAATGGTTCATTTCCCATCTCTATGCAATGTATACCCCTAGAAGATGAGCCCACCTTGTTATCTGGGGAGGAGACGAGGGATATCAGTGTCTTTAGGGGGCCTGTGCTTAGTTGTCTTTTTTTCTTTTGACAAAGAGCTATCCTGTGGAAATAAAATTACTTTCCCTCTACTGTTTCTCATATAGTCCTGAGATGCAGACACAGAGGAGCCTCAGGTGACCCTCTGCATTGAGCAGACAGGAGATGCCTGCAGCAACATGTGACTGAGAACGAAGACATTCATATCAGGGTCCCTTCCCGTATCCCTTCCCTTTGCCCCAGCTCTGCCATGACATGTGGGACCAGAACCAACTCATGAGTGTGACATTATGAAGTAAGCAGGGTCCATGCTGCTGAGAGCCCCCTCTTCAAGGCAGAAATGCAGAACATGCATTTGAAAGCAAATTTGCAGTGGTAGATCCTGTGTGTGCCTGGTGCTGCTGGAATGGTGAGGCCAAGAGTGAGTTGGGGAGGCTGCTTTGGAGACCTAGAGAAGTGCATCTTAACCTGCCTTGTGGTGAGCGGTCAGCCACCAGTCCAAAGGGCTTGAGTGAGAGGTAACGAACCTGTTAATAAATAACAGGGAAAGCTGGCTGTGTTGCATAGTTTTGCTTTCTGAATGTAACCTCAGGGAAATATGGTAAAGCTCTGCACAGCCCTTCTGCAAATCCATAGCAGGCACTTGTTCGGCTTGTGGGATCAGAAGCTCTTCTGATCGCCTACTCTGCATCATTGTGGGATTGGCTTTATTCTCCCCAGTGGCCAAATGTCTGGGCTCTGCTGGACTGCCCTAGGCAAGGTGACGGTGCAGTTCTCTGCTTTGCTGTAATCACTGGGAGACATCCTGCGGGATGCTCCTCAGCTGCCTTCCCTCTCAGTGGGATCGCTCAGCCTCCCATGGAAAGGGTCAGGGCTGGCAAGCACCAGCTTTGTACAGCTAAAACTCCTGGCTGAGGGTGGCATCATGAGAGTAACTCTGTTATCAGGGAGATTTATCGGAGGATTGACTTGCTATTTCTAAGTGATTTATCCTATTTTATCATAGTACCATTGTACTATTAGCTTATTTTAAAACAGGTTTTGTTTCCCATTGTCTTGTTTTTTCAATCCAGCCCAGTGATACACTGTAATCTGCTCTTCCATCTTGTTTCTACTCCCTTTAGACATTGTGCAGTTAGGAAATGCTTTGGTATTGTCTAGCCTTTCTTTCCGGCATTAATTATATGTTTACTGTATTCAGATTCTTAAGCCATACCACATGTCACTCGCTTAGGTATCTGGAGTCCTTATTCTGCTTAGTTTTGGGTTATAGCATATTTTTGGCTGGCCTACTGCTGTTCCCAGCTGGCCCTGACAAAGCCCACGCTAGCTCAGCATAGCCAACATGTAACACTTGACAGCCGTTCTTCTCGTTTAATTTCCTTTTGCCAACTCCCATGGCAGGGCAGCGGGTACAGGCAGGACAGGGAGGCAGGTAGGAAGTGGGGCAACACTGCTTTCCAAAACAAAGATTTCTCTTTATCCTTGTGTAAGAATACAGGCAACAGTCTCTGCCCATTCGTGTAACTTAATGGCTCAAATGGGCTGCTCTATGACCCAGCTTGACACTGAAGTACAGAGAATTAACTGTACATACTTGATTGTTTTTCCTGTCTGTACTGAGTCCTTAAAGATGTTTGGGAGGAAACACACCTTCCTCCCACCATCATGCTGCCATTAGTATGACTTGAGTTAAATTACTAGGCAATTACAGCATGTAATGTTTAACTGCAATCTGCAGTAAGAAAGCATGAGGCTGAATGGTTTTCTGCTGCTGGGTGGAAAACAGAAACTGGGCAGGGGAAGAGAGAACGACCTCAGAAGATACCTCAAATCAGAGGGGACCATACATAGGGGAGCAGGGTCTCCTTGGTGCCCTGGACTACAGCAGAGCTTTGCTTCCTGAAGCACTGGCTTCCTGGTAGAGACCAGAACTTTAGACCAGGTAACTGGAAAATGTTCATCCCAGATGGAGCTGTGGGTGAATGTTGAGACCTATGCAGGTACTCGTCCTAGCTGGTAGGAGCTGCTGGCTCTGCAACTACAGTGAATTTTGGCAAGCAGGACCAAGGGCAGGGTTTCTGTCTGTGATTTAGCAAGGCTTGGTATCCTTGGCCGTAGAAATTTGTGAGTCTTTGACGCAGAAGCATACAATCTCCAAATTCGAAAGAGCTTAATGTGTAGGGATTTAGACATTCCCAGGCGATTGCCTTAAGCCATAGGCTCATGGCTATTTTCGTCTTTCTTCCTTTCTTTCACTGAGGGTCTGACCAGAAATTTCATCCTGAGCTAAAAATGGCATAAAATTGGATGCTTGTGTTAAAAATGCTCTCCTGATCAATCGTTATTTACATAAAAATTCCCAACCAGTCCTCAGCCCAATTAGTGTGGCAGGAGTGGATGACACCATGAAGCCGTGCATCTTGCTCATCACTTGGGCAAGAGCCCTTCCCTGCCAGCCCCAGGTGTGGAAATAATGTTTGTTACCAGTATGTAAAAGCCAACCATAACTGGATAAATGTTTTTTGGTGGCAAAAGGCCAGTAACTTCTAGCACCTTTGCTACCTTGCACTTCTTTAGGCTCAGGGGTGAGATGGGAGCAGCCAGTGCTGGGTTGTGGATGTAGTGTGGGACAGCCTGGACTGGGGCGGGGGGTATAACAAATTCCTGGGCACACAATGATGGAGCGTTGGGCTATGGTGGGCCCCTGGGTGGAAGGACTTTGATCTGACTCCAGCCTTTTCCCACTGAGACATTGCTTTTGAATATGTTCCTGCACTCAGCCTTGCCGTATGCGCTAGACAAAGGCGAGGGGAGCAGGGAGGAAGGAAGGGGGGCTGTTTACCCTCATCAGGGATGGTTGAGTGGCCCGAGTCAATAGAGCCTATTTTTCATTAACCTAATAATTAATTTTTTCTGGCTGATGATTATTTTTTTCCTGTCAGTACTCAGAGGGGCATCGTTTGCATCTATGAGATTTATTTTAATAGGGGACTTCCTGGATGTGGTGGGGGTATTTGAGGAGTGGAAATTAAAGTTCAGTTTCTCTCTGGATGGAATAGGATTTTTGAGTTTTAATTGTCACGCAGCTTGGATTCCTGGAGGTTGAGGACTGCATTGGAAAGGCTGGATTCCATTGTGTGGAGTGGATAATTATGCAGCCCTCTCCTAGGCTCACTGCGTTTATTGTCCAGAAGAATCTTCCCAAGCAAAAGGGGGGAGCATATTTACAACCCAAAATGCATTTCAGAGCCTCTAAAAGTTTATAGTTGATGTTTGCAAAGAAAGACTTCAGCAAAATATTTAAGATCTTCTTATTTACTCTTTTAAAAAAAAGCACATTGTCAATTAATGTAGTCATCTGCCTTTACCCCTGCAGGTTGCTTAGGAAGTAGTTTTGTAAACTAAAGAGAGCACTTCTGCAGCTGGACTGCTTTGTGCTATCTGTTTCTAAGCAGGATTCCTTTGAAGGCAGTGGGAATTTCTGCATAAAACCTACCAGCCCATCTGTATGTTCGATGTCAAGCATAAGATTTACAGCCATCTGAAACTTGGCAGTGCTTCTTGCCTAGGAGATAAAGTTAATCTATCCAGGAGAAAATATTGAAGGATTCAAACAAACCTAAAACGTCAAAGTAAAATTCATTCACCACCCTTCTGTTTCACAAGGCTTTTGACTAACCTGATGTCTTTCCTGCAGGCTTTTTAACCATTGGTGGTTCAAAAGTTGCCGTGAAAGTGAGGAAACTTTAGCAAAGTTTCTCTTTAAATACGGTGAAGCTTTTTCAACTGCAACAACCCTGCCAGATATTTCAAGGGTGGGATCAAATCTGCATGTGTTTGGGTGGGTTCAGGTTTGGGATCAAATGTCTTGTGCAGCTTTGGTCAGTGTGATGAGTTCAAAGAGAAGAACACCGGTTGTGGATTCTCACCGTCTCTTCTTGCCGAGAGCTGGAGTGGCAAAAGTTCCACATGGAAACAGGGAAGCTGATTCTGGGATACACTTGCACTCATTTAAATGGATTTGCAAGAGGTAACTGGCAAGACACTTGGGTGCGTGGGCATTGCAGGTCAGCCTGTTTTACAGAGCTTTCTGACTGTGACAGTGACAAGGGACTCTGAACCAAACTTGACTTCCATTTGCAACTCTTTTTGGTTTCGCTACTGCAAACTTGAGAATCTTTGTGCTGCTGATAGCCACCTTCCTATCTTGAAAGATCATGTTGTTGTTTGGCAGAAGGTAGCAAAGGTAGCAGCTTATTAGGGCGGTTTCTGGACTGTAACAGTAGCTTAGGACAACCAAATCTCCATTCCCCACATAGTCAGCACCTCTGTACTTTCCCTTGTGCTGCCCTAAGACTTGTAGACATGGACAACGCTGAGTCTGTAGCCCTCTCTAGCCCTTTCCTCTGTCACAATAGCCTTGGCCTCAGTCAGACTGTCAGTGCTGCTGAGGCCATTTCTTAACCCACATAGTTTCCTGGCATTCTGCAGCTTGTCTGTATTTACTGAGCTCCTCTTTTTTAGGCTCTTTCGGCTAGAGACCATATGTTGTCACTATAGTCATACCAAGCCTCATGCATGTTGGCTTTCTATGATTTAGGACTGTGAATTTCTTTGGAAAAGCTGGAAATGATAATGCTTCAAGAGAAGAACTTTTTTTTGTGGAGGAATTAACTGTTGAAATCACAGGCTGTATTTTAAAGCATCCAACTGTTTCCAATATAACCTTTTTATCCCATTAGTATGAGAGGGCTCTACCCCAGCACTTGTTCTTCTCCACATGGTCTTGCCAGCCCTGCTTTCTTCTTTGCCAGCCATCATTCAGTTAGGTGAGAATTTCTGCAGGTGATGGAAAACCAAAATGTGTGAATGGTTTCAGATTTATTGAATCTGGCATGCCAGTCAGAGGCTGTTTAGTGATTCCATTTTTGCCTTCAAATAATTGTGGTGCTCGCTTTCTGAAATGTAAGCGAAATAGCTTGAGATTTTCTCATGTGATACTTGGTCAGGGTAGGCATGGAAAACATAACTGAAAGGCTGTCAGGGTCATGTAACCTATCCCTTTGCCCTAGGGCAGACTCAGCTATACCTAAACTACTCCTGACAAATGTTTGTCTAACCTGCTCATGAAAGCCACCTTCAGTGTCAATTTTACCACCTCCCAAGGCAATTTCTTCTAGTCCTTAAACACCCTTGTTGTTAGGGAGCTTGCTCTTCCTATGTGGACATGGAAAACAATTTATTTACTTCATCTTTTTTTTTGACAGTCATTCGCGTATTTGAACCCGTTACTACATCTCTGGTCTTTTCTTCTCAAGGCTAAACAATCTGGGTTCCTTTAAGCTCTCCTGTTGGATTATGCTTTCCACACTCTGATCCTCCTTATTTCTCTTCTGAATTCCTTCCAACTAGTCCACATGAGTCTTGAAGCATGATACCTAAAACTAGACACAGATCCCTGTTCAAGATCTTTAATAGCACCAATGAAGGAGGTTATTTCCCTTGTTTACATATATGGCTCTTGTTCCTGCATCATGATATACTGCTTTTGCCCTTGCATGACGCTGATTTGTGTGCAGTTTACAAACTGCAATAGCCTCAAAATCCTTTTCTACAGAACTCCTGTGTATGAGGAATTGAAGGATGCTGCCACAAAAGTTTAGGTTGACTTTGGCAGAGGCTTTGAGCATAGTATGCTGGCAATGGTATGGGCTTAGGTAGCCTTTGATTGCTCTTGTAGAGAATGGGACAGTGACTACTGCAGCAGTAGCCCAAGTCAGGTGGGAAGGGTTGGGTTTTGGAGGTGGGACGGAGGAATTATGTAACTTGATGGGAAGTGGAAATGAGTGAAGCCTGTCCCCTTGGTTTCAGGGCTTTTCCTGTGGGCCCGTATCCTCTTGTTGAGTGCTAGAGGCTGCAGCATTAATCAAAGTGCTGCCAAAAGGAGGCATGGAGCTAAGTGGGCTACTCTTCCTGAAGCTTCCAAACCATCCCAAATGTTTTGAGTTCTTTGTGGCCTGTGGAAAGCCACTAATCGGCTTTGGGGCTTTTTTTGGCTGGGTCATGTGACCATGCTATCAAGATTAAAGCAGCACGAGGAAGGAAAAGAGGCTTAAACAGCTGAGGGTGCCTGGCAGGTCATTTTAACCTTTTCATAATCATTAAAGCTGCAGAATCCCATTAGAGGTAACTTGCAGCTCCAGTCCCCAAACGAGTGCTGGTGACAACTTTCTGTACATCTCTGCCTTCCCCTAAGGGAGAATCCATAGCAACTGTCTGGTAGGGCTTAGATTTTGAGCAGAGAGTCTGGCTATTCCTTCCTGTGCATTGAGTAGTCCATCGCACCAATGAGGAGCAATCCATGGGTCTATGAAAAGTGGAGGATTTATTTCTCTGTATCTAAAATTAGACTCTCATTTAAGGTCCTGCTTAGGCCATGCTGTGGTAGATCAGCCCTTGCCCATCTGTGACAATAGCAGAGAGGTACAGGATAAGGAAGATAGTGATGATCTAATTCACTGCTTTGGCACTGGTCAGTGGGCTATGGCTTTACTCTGCCTGAATTGGAAACAGCAGAAGATCCTGCAGTGCACCTATGACATGCAAAACAAAGCTTTTTGGATGGAGCTACATTGACTAAGGCAGTCAAAAAGTTTCCAGTTTGTTGATGATACTTATCCTCTCTTACAAGTTTTTGTGAGTGCGGTATCATGTTCAGTAGCCAGTCTGATCTGCCCCTGGTCTTTCTGCAGCTTCTGCATCTTTTGTTGTCTACCTTCATATCAGCTGTGAAAAGCTGATAGCAACATGCTGGTACTGTGGTGTCTCAAAGGGAGAATCGCTCTGATCCACCTATGGTTTGAGTGTTATTGTAGAACTGTCCTTTCTGCATTCAGGCAATCCTTCACTGAGTACATCTACGTGGTTGCACAGTAGCATCCAGGCAGCTGGTGAAGGTGCCATCCTCTGCAGGCAGGCTTACAAGGAGAGCTGTGGAAAGCCCTGGGGAGCCACAGCAGCACTGTCTGTCCCTGTCCACTCCCAGCAGCAGAAGAGCTGCTAACGGTTGGTCCCACCAGGAAAGGGGAAGTGTGGGGTCACACTACAGGATTGGAAGGTGTTTTACCACCTTCCCATTAAGCAGGTTTGATGGGTTGAGTGGGTTATATATCCTGAAATGCAAGCAATTCTGGTGGTTCCTGCTGTGCTATTCCGAGATAGAAGGACAGCTCCCACGAAGGTTGTAATGTAAAGTTCACCCAAGCAAGAAGGAGAAACTGTTGGCCACTTTATGATGGGACAAGACAGCTCTTTTCCATCTGCACTGCAGTACATGGACATGCACACGCACATGCTCTTGCTTCCCTATCAGCGAACTCTCAATGAAATCCCGGTATCAGGATATCTTGAGCTCCTGTTGACAGTTGTCACAAGCAGATGTTTTGCTGTGCGTGGAGATGATGTCATGGCTGGAAGTCGCAGTAGGGAGCTGTAAAAACCGAAATCAGGAGAGAGCTTATCAAACAGTTACAGACTGACTTGAGGCCGCTAAGCTCCCAGACAGGCCTAATGAACTGGAACTGAGTTGGGAACGTGTGGTCTTGAAAAACTTGAGAGCTTGTAGTTATAGGCTTGCTATGAAATGTTAATTAAATAGCTGCAGTGGCATATGTTTCATCCTGCCAGAGCAGCACTTAGCAGCAGCACAGCATGTCACCAGCACATAACCACTGCCTTGTGAGAGTTAAAAAAATGCTTGTTGCTTGAGACCAGATTTCTTTGCTATTTGTGATTGGACTGGTAGCACAATTCTTCCTTCTTTTAACTAATGTTTGTATACCTGTTCTATACCTGAGTTATCACCTGCACTTTAAAAATGAGGTGTTGTCATGGGTGGCTTTGGGTGCTCCATATGGGTCTTTTAGTTATTTAGCATAGTCTAATCCAATGTCTATTCAATAAAAACATGTTGCATCATCTCAGCTATGGAAATAATGACATTTGGCCTTAGTTCTGTTTCTGCAAGTGCCCTTATGACACCTCTTTAACACTGCCGAGCCGAGTGCAGAGGAAACTGTTCCCTGCACAAGCCACAGTCAATGAAGTAGTGGGGCAAAAGGTAGAGCAGGTTGAGTATGGTTTGCTTGCAGAATATCTTGCAAAGCTACAAAAGAGGCTTTTGTCTGTCATAGACCTTGTTGTTACATACTGTTTTACCACATCCCAAGGGAGACCCCAAATTGTGCAAAAGCTCCTACTGGAGAGGCATGAGGACTGGGGTTAGTAGAGTATGGTATTCTGGACTTGAGAGAAGGAAGGAGGTTTGAGGTCAGTATGGTGGTAGGCAAGGATGGTGACTTTGTCTCTCTCTCACTAATTTGCTTTAATGACAGTCTATGAAGATATGTTAGTTTCATCTGCTTCCCAGATGCTCTGAAAGAGTGCTGTTGCCTTAAATCAACTTCTTTACAAGAGTGCTGGCCTATTTTTTGTCCAGCTTGTCTGTGTCAAGAAGCAAAATCAGCAGAGCAATACAAATCTGAAATATGGTGCTGAAGAGCAAAGGTGTGATAACAAAACTACCGAGTAACAGTAAATCATTTTATTGAACACAGGTGAAGGCCTTTTTATGAGTTCATCTTTGGTGGAAGGGAAGACAGTGATAATGTCAGCATCCCATCACATGAAGGAAAAAGTAGCGGCTGGCCACAAGGTGCTAACCTGGCAGAGCATCACTCCTTCCTGCATCTTTCCTCTTTGGGTTTGTATTATGGAGAATCCTGTTAGGCATGCTGGTTTTTAACGTGGAGAGGAAGAACTTTGTTTGCAGGACGTGGACAAAATATAGCTGTGCATACTGTCTCAAATCATGCTTAGTAAAAGCAGCTCCTAGGGAGAAACTGCAGTGTGAGGCAGTGGGTGGCCAGCCTTGCTGCTGGGGGTGTGGGGTACCTCCATGGTGTATGTGAGGACTGCGCTGGAATGGGGCACCACGATCCTGACCTGCCAGCCAGCACCCCATAGGGACACTGCATAGCAGACATTGAAAAGACAAACCAAACCTCAGTGGGATGCTGTGGAAGGGGACTAAGGCACCTCTGTTTGCTCAAGTCTGCTCGTGCCAGCTTGTTTCATAGTGCCCAGGCTGGGCCATCCTGCTGTGAGTCCCATCAGAGGACTCTTGGCAGCTTCCTTGTCTCACCAACACCGACAATAACCTTTTCTTACATCTTTTCTTTGAACAGCCCTGACTAAAGGGATTGCATTTTTTCTCATACATTCATTTAAGTGCTAAAACATCGTTATAAAAAGGTCTTAAATGGAAGCGTCTCAATCCCAACCATGTGGCTATCACACATACCTCTGCTCTGTGGGCTTGTGGTTTGGAGAAATGACATACAAGGAAACAAAACCATTTGTTTTGCTGCTATCAAAATTAATGTATAATTCATAGTATTTACCTCTGACACATTCTTTTGATATCTCAGATGAGAATCAGAACAGTTCCAGTATCCCCAAGTGCCTTTGAAAACAGCACTGTTCTGTGCTCTGCAGGCTGAAAGTTTGTTTTCATTGTTAAAACAGTTTCTAATTTATGTTTTAAAAAAGCTTCAGGAGTCAGGCAGTTCCCTGCTCTCTCAGAGGCCATTGAGTTAAAACAAGGTGGAGTGATTTGTCTTGCCTCAATTTAGCTATAATGAGTATTAAGTGGTTTATCTATGTGGGAAAAAGTTACTCAGCTAGATTACATCCAAGTTGAATTACACCCTGTTCCAGATGGAGTGTATATTTAAGACAGTAAATCTTGAGGAGGGTGGATAATAACAGTAATGCTCTTTTTTTAGGCTGGAATGTGACTCTTCTACCTCTTGGAGAAAATGCGCAGCTACATTCAATTAGATTTTCAAAGGCTTTGTGAAGAAATGGGACTTCAGGTTTTTCAGCTCTGTGAACAATTTAGCTTGAAGCGTCTGCACTGTTCAAGTGATCAATGGCTCATGGTGATTATGATTTTCATCCATTTTGCTGTTGCGGATAGCAGCCTGCAGGGCATGATGCCGTCTCTCTCTCCAGCCTTCTCTTTTGTACCAAGTGTGATGGTTGGCTGTGACAGGGAGGGTGCTGGGTGGGAGGCGAGTTGTTCTGATGGGAAATTCCTTCTGCCTGCTGCCATCTGGTCCACTATGGCATCCGCTACTCATGCAGCCGTGCTTGTGGCCCTGAGGAGTAACTGGAGGAGCATGTTGGTGCTGTTGGCATCCCAGGTGGCACCGACTGCCAGACCATTCTCACAGAAAGTTTATCCTCAACCACCTTGCTTAGCCTTGACCATGTGTCCTTGGCCTTGTCTGCTTCCCTGATACTGTTCCTCATGTTCACTGTGCTAGAGCTAGCTGGCATGGTTGGCTGGCCAGGCTAGGACAAGGTGTCATGTCAGTGGCAAGGCTCCAGCAGGCATGGGTGAACTCAAAGTCGGTGTCATGAGGTGGTGGCTGGGTGGGTGTGCTGTGGATATGCCCCAGCACCCAGGTCTGGGAGCTGCTCCTGCATTGGGGCTGGTGAAGGTGGAGCATTCCTCACAGCATGTGGCAGGCTTTGACAAGTCAATAAGGACCATTTAATTTTAATGAAGGGGATAAGGGGGGGTCTAAGACATCAGTGATTCAGCTCTGCTGCCTCTCCTGGGTTGGTCAGCAGGGCTCTCCTTGCCCTAGGGCTCTATGAGAGGCAGGACTGGAGGGAAGCTCTGATAAGAGAAAGGTCTGAGACAGAAAAATGTGGGGAATGTGTTTCTTGATCTAATGTGGGAGAGATGCAGGGTTTCACTGCTCAGCCCAGCAGTGTTACTGCCTGCTGTCGTGAGAGTTATAGGGTTTTTAAACTGGAGATCAAGATGCAAATGGCTCACCTGACACCTACTTCAACACAGGCAGGTCCAGGAGATGGAGGGCACAGCAAGGATGGTGATGGTTCTGAGCGCTGTTTCTCAGCCTTTGCCTGAGATGGAGCATCTTCTGCTGACAAAAAACCTCATTTGCTTTCTTTCTTTTGTTTCCTCCATATAGTTTATGTTGCTGTGGGGTATTGTCTTGCTGAGGTGAGACATTGGACATGGTTTGGGGTTGAACAGTAGTGTTTGAAGAGTTCTGGTAAATCTCAGAGCAGGCTTTCAAGACTGGGGGTAACTAGTGTGTCCCAGGAATGCAGGGGTTGCCTTCCCAAGGAGTGCCCTTTTTCTTTGCAAGGGGTATGAAAACGAAGTGAGGAAATAATTCTCTCTCCATTTCCTTTTTGGCAGATATGCTCTATTCATCTACCAGCCAGTCAGTCCTTGTAGCATTTGGGGCCTGAACGCAACAGCTTCCGTGTTTCCATTCATCCACTTTACATAAATTTCTTGTAGCTGTTAGCGGCGCTGGAACCCACCATGAGCACATATTGAAGAGGTTACTAATGAAGTTCAGGTTGTCCGCCTCCACCTTGGGTCACTTCTTGCTGTGCTTGAACACAGCTGCTGGAGAGGACCTGCTGCAATTTGCCTGTTTTCCATTGGCGCAGAACTGTGAGAAAAGAACTGGCTTGCATCAGAAATAGATCCCATAAGCTTTTCGGTTTTTGGTTGCTGTGGATGTGATATGGTAGTTCACAATATAAACACTTGGCAGTGGTAAAAGAATACGAAGGTGAGGGGGATCACTGCATATAGTAGGCTCCTTGCCGCCTGGGAAACAGGTTTAGGCTACTAACAGGCAGCAGAATTAGTCAAGGCTGTGGTTCTTATGGAGTCTATGTCTGTTACCAGCATCACATGGAGATCTTCTTTAGCATTATCTAGCATTTTTACACTTGCTCATGCGAGTGTTGATGCCTGTACAGTTTATGCTCGCAGAGGCTGTGCTTAATCCAGAGGTATATCTCTGATTCCCAGACAGGCATGGATGGAGCCTTTCTTTGACATGACTTTGAATGCTTCCTTGAAGCTGCTTTGAATGCACCGATACTTTGACACAAAAACTAGGGTCTGTTCTGTCAGGATCACCACATCATTGTGTAGAAGCACTTGGCTCTGCTGCTGCCTTGGCAGAATGCAGGTACAGGGCAGTCAGGGAAAGACACCTTATCTGACCATATCTACTGATGGAGGCTGTTGTATGCAGCACATGAGTGGAATGGTGGAGTCTCTGTCTTCAGACAGGCCTAGAGACTGTTCTTGGAACTGTTTAACCAAACAGTATTACTGTTTAGGGGTAAGTTAACAAAATGTGGTGGCCTGGGGTACAGAGCTGGTCAGACCAAGGGGTCTGTGATCCTGCTGGCTTTGTATTTAAGATACTTAAACTCCCCTCTCCTCCTGCTGGAGGACAGGTTCATTACTAATTCAGTAAGTTGTTCAAGCTGATGCTGAATCTTGCTGACTTAAGCACCAGTCTTCAGCAGCATTATACTCACCACCTTTTGGTATGCATGACTACATTCATGATGCTGTTGGCACGAGGTGTTGGCAAGGAAGGTGCTATGCATTGATCCTATAGCCTGTATAAGCTACTTGCTTTGCCCTCTTCTCCTCTGACATGGAGACCCCTCCCATTTTGGGGTTCTTGTTGGACTCTTTGTGGTCCCTGCAGCTGAAGGTAGTACTGCTGTGAACCTTACCACCACTTGAACTGTTCACTGAACTTACATGGCTTCCTACAGTGTCATCTTAACCTTTTCCATGAGGACAGTTTGGATTTCCTCAGTTTGGACAAAGCACAATCCAAACAAAAAAGAGAGCATGTTTCCTCTGAGAGTGTTTGTGCTTTAGATGGGCACTTGACTTGATCCATCCTGCTGTTCCTTTATGTGAGGTTTGGCACTTGTCTATGGCAGCACGTTTTCAAGCATATTCCAGTTTTTCTCTTGAATGGTCAAAGTACTCTCAGTGATTAACTGTAGCCTGCATGCTAGCTCTTCTGCTAAACTGCCCCCAGAGGGGCCAAGAAACAGCATCCAGGCTTGTGCTGGAGTACATTCAGCAGCTACTGGCAAAGGAAAGATAGGCTGTTTAGTGCAGAGCCAGCCTAAACCTTATATGTGTGCATGGGCACGTGTTTGTGTGTGGGGAGATGCAGGCAGTGGTGCCTGCTAACCACGGTGGGGCTGATCCTGAAAGCTGCTGCAGTCAGCAACATGCACCAGCCAGCATCAGCGCTGTTTGCCTTAACACCCTCTTGCTTATTGGTTCCTGCTTGGTGAGAAGCTCTGTGGTTGAATAGTGGCTTTTGCAGTCATGCTGTGATAAAAGAAATGAGGTAAAATATAATCCCGTTTTGCAGAGCCCCGTTAGCAGTGCAGAAAATGACTGGGGTTTTTTGTACACTTAAGCTGCAAAACCCTTTTCCTGCTGCTGTAACAACTCAGCCTCTGCTACCAAAGTGGAGGAGAAATTCTGTAACCATCTATGTGTCTGGAAGGAACTATTACAAACCACTAAGCTTTGATGAAAATGGAGAAAAGGTTTTCTCAGGCTCCTTTATATTCTTCCCTTGGAATTTGCAAGTGTGTTGCTTCAAAGCATGTTTCAAAACAAGAATCAGATGTTTTGAAGAGCAGTAAGCCACCCACGTAGCTCTCCAGTAAGTTATCTTCTACACCTGGTCACCCTATCTGGTGTTGCTGTCTTATTGCAGTGGAAAACTGGCCATTACATTCTTTCAGGTTGAATATTGCCGTTTTATGTGAGGTCTTTATGTATTTTATTCTCCTGGAATTTTTCTGTTTAGCATGATGTGCTTCCACTAGAAAAAGCCAGATGAACTGGGCAGATGCTTGCTGTGTGCATGCTGCAGCTCTGCGGCCTTGCTGTACACAGTCCTTCCCCTTTTGCAGCACTGGGAGCTGTGGCAGTCATATCCTTGTAGGACTGTGCCAGCAGCTTATTTTTGTGAGGTTTTCAGTTGGTTTTGAATGAAAAAAGGCACGTGTGTGGAGGGGTTGTTTGTTCAAGCCTAAAAGGAAACATCTTATTCTGTTGTTGAGTATTTTGGTACATTTTACATGAATGAGAATGGCTTTCAAAGCTAGGAAATTACTTTCATAAAATCGTGAAACTCAGTATTTCAACTTCACTTTCCTTCTCTACTCCCTCAACCCCCAACCAGGTGGCACTGACATGAATTCACAGAAGATGTTGCTGTTGCTGAAAGCTTTTTAATGAAAATCACTTCTGGCTGAATCCCTTCCTCACCCTATGCATTTGGTGTTTTATTTTTTTGGTCTTTCTTAACCATGGAGTGAGAAAACATGTCACTGTCTATTGGTACTTGCCTGTGTAGCACAAGAAGCTTAAACATATTTTTTTCTCTTTTCCTAAAGATTCATCTTCCAACTATATCAGGCAACTTGAAACAAAAGTGAAACTGCTGGAGGATGACAACAAGCTGCTTTCCCAGGTAGGTTTTTTATTGCCTAATAGATATTAATGTGGCTTAGTTTTCCGTATAGTTGTGTCTGACTGCCCACTTGAATGCACGAAGGCTTTCGGTGGACATCCTGACCGGGGAAGGGCATAATGGACTTTTCATATCAGCCACCCACTGATGGAATTTGATTTCCTTTTGTCTGAAAAAAAAAAAAAGGAGGAAAAAGGAAAAAAGTAAACCCTCTGTTAGTATCTGTGTGTGTTTCGGAGATGCATTAATGCCTCCCTACAGAACAGCTTGATGCTGCTGTAGGGGATGCTGGCAGGGTCTGGTGCTGCCTATGCCCTTGCTGTAGGATTTTGTCTTGCTTGCCCATTTACATTGACTTTTATCTTGTTGAAAGAGGAGGCTGTAGACAAAAGACAGCCTTGGGAATAGTTCTGTGCAGTGCTGGCTTCCAGCTTTTATTTGAGATCTTGCTTAAATCTGAGCAGGCCTCTCTAAACTGGCACTTTTTGCTTGCATCTGCCCTTCAAAGTCTACTCCATGTGCCGCTGAGCTTTTGATCACTCCTGGTGCTTACCTATCCGTATACAGCAATGTCAAGCAGCGGGAAGAAAACAGTCGTTCTGTCTGCTATGTCCCCTGAATGCCCCCATGAAACACTGTGCTTACTGTAAATAGAGGCAACTTTGCTGAATTCAGCTGTCTGTTTATACCAATGGAAAAGTTTGCCTTTTTCTCTTATTCTTTGCATCCTTTCACTGTTGTATGTTCTACCTCCCTCACATTTTAAAGGCTTTTTCTATACTTCTTACTTCAAGCAGTGAGTTTCATGATCATTTTGTTCCAGATTCTTTCCATTTATAAAGGCTGGAATAAAAAAAAAAAAAAAAACCAAAAAACAAAAAACCTTCAATTATTTAAAAGAAAAAATACCTCTTTGCCAGTTTATGTTGTGCTGATATTTGCATTTCCCCAAGTCTGAAGACAGGTTTCTCCAGGATCCCTGTTTCTAAAACATCCCTGTTAAAGGATGAAGGATTTATGCTTACTGAAATGTCAGTAAAATAATTTTGTCAAACCTTGATTTTACTGAAATACACATTTTAAACTGACTGTGAGCTTTTTTTTGTGATGATTACCCCAAATTTCCAGCATGCTCATTGGCATTACTAGGTGTGAAACAAAACTCACAGGGCACTGAAGGGTTAAAGCCCCAAAAGGGTGCTCAACTCAACAGCTACAGAGTGGCTTCATGCATTAATCAATTACTAATTCAGTTTTAACTCCCTTTGTCTTTTTCCCAACCCTGAGCAAACTGGTGGCAGTCGAAACCCCAAAACCATTTAATTGGAGCTATTGATAAGCAGAAAGGCTGTGTGTGGGTAGCTGGGATGTGTATGGATTCAGGAATGGGCTCTGTGTGCCCTTGGCTCAGCTTTGCCATGTCACAGCTGAGCATCAGATCTGCCTTATAAGGTCAAAAAAAAGTGGCTGGTAATTAACGGGTGGTAAATTAATAGTGGCTGAATAGCTGTCTGGATTTATTGCATTGAGAAGATGGAGCCCAGTCAGTCTGAGGGGGTGTGGGGCTGAATCAGCCCTATGAGTTCTTCCCCTTCTTGCTGACCTGGGTGGGAAGGAAGGCTGTGCCTTTTCTTCCATGTGTATTTCCTCAGGTGTCCTCACCTTTCAGGCTGTGTCACTATGGATGTTTGAATCCAGGAGGGAAATGATTTTAAAATAACTCTGTGCTATGGTGAAAGCCAGCTGCCCCCCGCCACAACAGCAGGCATCAATGCCAGCCTGGTTGTGACCTTCTGTACAGCCCCTGTGCAATGTCTTAATGGCTGTCCAAAAAGACAAGGTTCTGATCTATTTTAGATCACACTCAGGAATACTTCTTTTTATCATGTAAAGCTTTCCTTAGGGCAACAGCAGAGATGTTGAAGCTACCACAGTATGGATAAACTCCCTGGGAATACTGAGCTGCATCACCTCCAAATCTGTCGTGCTGCAAACCTAGATTTGGATTTTTTCTCTTTCAATGAGAAGGATGAAGAGAATCTGTATAGGCACAAGCTCACATGTATATATTGCTCCCAGCACTTTCCTGGAAAAGTATAATCCACTTACTGTATTCTTACTTGCTCCATCTGATTGGAGAGTGTTTAGCTGTTACCATGAGGATCTTGGGATAAGACTCTAGTCAAAAAGGATCCTGGCAAACTTTCTTCTGTTTTTAAAGCTGCCTGGTGATCCTGGCTGTTTGAACTCTGCAGTGCCAAACTGGCTTGTCAACACCAGAGTCACATTTTAACTTGGCTTGGCTTTCTCCCTGGGAGTATTGACATTGCAATAATATTTGCAGTCTAGTGTCAAGAAGTTCTATCACCAGCATGCTGAGGAGTGATGAAACCTGACATCCTAAGTAACAAACAGTGCCTGTGCATTAAAGGATTAACAAATCAGTAGTGGTTATGGAAGTCTTTCTGGCTTCTCTCCAAGTGCTAAACATAGAGCTGAAACAGTGCTTCATCCAGAGACACTCGAGAAGGCCGGTGCTACAAGTGATACTGGAAGTTTACAGGAGGATATATATTACAGTGTCCAGTGACACAATGCCTCTTTGCTAGGTGGTGCATTCTGAGTGGGATTTCTTGCTTCATCTTCTTCGTCGTTTGGAGCTGGAAGCTATGCTGAGAGGTAGTGCCTTTGTACCACCTTCAGGCATGGGATTAAGTTAGTGTAGTGGTCCCCAGCCTGCACTTTTTCTTCTGCTTCCTGACATCTCCTTTCTTTTCTTTCAGAAGAAAAAGATCTCTCCAGCCTGTGCTGAGGCAGCTGCTCTGCCCTGTATGTGTTTCCTACAGTGCAGGCCTGCTGGGATTCGCAGTTCTCTTTTTCTGGTGACTCGTTTGAACAGATCAATGGCAAAAGCTTTTCCTCCCCTTGGGAGATCAAGGAGTACCATCTCATGAGCCACACTTTGCAGTAGGAAGAAATTCAATGGAGAAGTGGATGTTACCTATGATAGCCATGTATGGATTTATCTGGTTCTTTTGGTTTCTAGGGAAGGAGATCTGTATTTTCAATTGAGAAGTGAGCTTCTGACTTTGCTAACCCATCAGTACTCATTGCTCTTCCCATTCTCCTATCTCTGAGCAGGAATGACCTCAGTTGTATGCCTTTCTTTGACTCAGGTTTACACTGTCATGTTTTGCTGGCATGGTTGTGTTAACTAGGAAATCATGCTCTTGGATAACATTGCTGTGCTGGCAAAATCCCTGCCAGCAATTGTAACAGTGCACAGCTTTTGTTGCCCTAGTTTATATTGGCTAGGGAGATGCAGTAGTGCATGCTGCTACCAGAAAGGGCCCCTAACACCTGCTCATGGTGGTAGGTCTCTGTGATGTGAGCACAGTGGCAAAGCCCCTGCAGAGGAGATGGGGACCTCAGTGTCCTGGGGTAGATAGTGTCAGCCTTTCTCACAAGTGTAGCTGGTTTCTGGAAGTTCTAGTTGAGCCGTAGTGAAGATGAATGTAAGCTCTGAGGCATGTTGGGTGTTGGCTTTGGAGAGCTTCACAGGCGTCACTTTTGTAGTCTCACATTCTCTAGGGAAGAAGTGCACTCAGTTCTGCAGTGTGCATGCAGTTAATTTATGCAGCATCATGTGGGAGAAGTCCTGCTTTTCCAGTGTGTCATTGTAGGAAGTGCCAGAAGAGCAGTGTCTGGTTGTTTAGATGAGGGTGCCTTCCATATTGCTAAGGTACAGCCCCTGAGATCGGAGACCACATTTGCTTTCTATTCCTCTGAGCTGAAAGTGTCTAGGCAGAAAATAGACCCCTTAAGCCACCTCACAGTGTCCCGTAAGCTAAAAATGACGATTATTTAGTTAAAATTGCCAAATAGACTTCATTATTATCAGCGCTTCACAGCATTTCAGCATCTCCATGCTAGCTGATGGGGATTTAGAGTATCCTTGGAAGCTCTTTAGAGCACCCCTGGAAGGCCTTGAAAACTGTGGTTAGTCTTATTTTTAAGACAGTGCATACTTAACCTGAATTAAAAGAGGGCTGCAGCTCTACAGGTAGTAAAATAACAGTAAGTAAGGCCTGTAAACACTGCTAATTAAACAGAGCTGAAGGTTTTGAACTGGTGACTTCCATGCGAGGGCTTCTACAGGATGCCTCAGTTCTTCTGAGGCAAATGTGAACTTGGCACAAACGTGCTCAGCAGGCAGTTCGTAGCATATTGTTCTGAAAACAAGGGGGAAAAACTGGACCCCAGGATTGAAGAGAGCCCGAGACTCGTTAGTACTGCAAAGAACAAAGGTGTAAATGCCGTTCAGTGGAGAGCTTGATCTCTTTCTGAAGAGCAGAGGATGGAGGAGAGAAAGGAATTGCCCACAGTGTGCTGGCTGGCTCCAGGAGAGTCAGAGTGCAATTTCCTCTCTTGTTTTATTGTCAGACACTCTTGTGCCAAGTCTGCCATTGGCAGTTCCTGCTGATGGAGCTGCCTCTCTGCTCTCAGAGCTGCTATAGGGTCTTAACATTTGGGCCTCTCTTTTAATTGCGGGTACAGGGTTTTGTTACGAGGCCATGGCTTGTGCCAGGAGTGTTACACATTCCACACAAAGTGGAACGAAATTACAAACCTGTCTTATTTCCCCAAAGTCTACCTACTGTTTATGTGTGAGGAAGATAAGTATAATTGCTTTAATTTAAGGTCTCACAAGGGAAATTGGATTTTTTTTGTAATAGAAAGCAATCCAGACATGAAAGCTTTCCAGTGTGTTTGGTCTCCGTTTAAATTCAGCGTACTGAAAGAGACATGCCCGAGGTTGCTTTCAGTTTTATATGCTGTTTAAATGTTTAGCTGCATATTGATTTTAACTAATCAAAAAGGAGATGCATATTTTGGGACTCTAAGCCAAATATTTCTTTAAAGTCAGTGGTGAGTCTTTCTGTAGGACTCCATTCATTTTGAGTATATGTCATGCAGAGCCAGGTTGTCATGAGGCCATTCATGAGACCACTCTCCAAACTTCGATTTAGGCCTGTAATTGCATTGCATTTTGCTTACATGTGTAAATGCAAAAGATGTTAACAGAATCCACCAAATGTGGCTTCCTTAGCTGTGGCAGCACTGCGTCCCAAGTGTGTTTAATTTCAGCTCCTTCTTACATGATTTAAAATGACAAGACTGATCTGACCAATTTGCTATCAAATAAATGGACCTGAGATTTAAGTATACAACATGAATTTATTGAATAAAATTTGTTTGGTTTTCCCCAAATAAGAGACGTACACTTTTATAAGAACACTTCGAAGACGTTTCAGACTTGCATCCAAAATGCTTTCAAGTCCTCTAAAGACAGTATAGTTCCTTCTCTTGACTTTGGACATCAGAGTCTTGGGCTGCTACCTACCAAAATAAATAATTCTCTTGGTATTCATCTCCTGTCAGTGGTAGCAGCCTGTGTAAAAAGCAGAATCAATGACAGAAATGAGCTTCTGCAACTTGCCTTGTACGCTGGGTGGTAGTCTGTGTTCTGGGGGTTGTCACCTGTGGAATCAAGGGATTTTGCAAGAATGTCACCCAGAGTTCCGCAACAACCTAGGTAATGTAATTCAAGGAGTTCTGAATTTAGAAGTCAAATTACAGATGGAAACATACAGTATTGATGGAATCTTAGGAATCTGAGATTATCATATCCTTTCTTTCAGTTAGGTCAAAGTTTTCAAAGGGCTGGAGCTGGATTTCTATGAAAGAGTGTGAGCGTGAGCGATGCACACATACAAAGCTCTGTCATGCCCCATTTGTTTCTGTTTTGGGTAAGAAAGAACATCGGGTTTAATGAGGCTCAGTTTAACCTCCAGCTGTGAAATGCAGGATTAGTCATATCCTATGCTTAACCAGCTTTGTAATAATTTCACTAGACTCCACTTCTTTCTGTGCATGAAGACAGGGTCAGGGAAAAAACCTCTTTAACTGCAGTTGGGTCAGGCTATGAAGAAGCAGCATTTTCTGCATTTGTAACATGTGGAGAGGTTCATAGTAGAGACATTCTCGATGATCCATCCATCTGAGGACTGAAAAATGTTATATAGGGAAATTAAACAATAGCTGTAGAGGCTTAAAATGCAGATTTTTGCAAGAAGTTCAATGCCAAGGTCTAGATCAGCTCAAGAAAATCTTAGTGTCTTGTATGCGAAAACAGCTTGGGGATGTATGGGAAGGATGTTAATCATTCATTGCTTAGGAGAAAAAAGAGAGGCTCCACCCAAAACTAGAAGCTTATGACAAAATTTTCAGGATTTTTTTTTTTTCTTTTCATGAAACCAAAAAAGCAAATTAAATCTTTGTAGGAGACTTTTAAAGAATATTCAAGCTATTTCATAAAAATTTAGACTGGCTGTAACTGATTCTTCCTGACCACTGGAGTTCTTGTTCAGTAGAGAGCTTTGACCATCTGAGTGGTCCTCCAGAAGAGGAGGACTTCAGTATCCATCCTGCCCTGACTTCTATTCAAAAGAAGAGAGAGGCGAGCAGCAGAGCCCTTGCTCAGCTTGGTCCCAGTATTAGTTAAAGCCTGCAAGGGACCTCTTCTGATTTGTAAGAAGGGGAATCAGGTCTTCATCTTCCTCATTTGCAGCTCCCTCATTTTACGGGATGTGGAAGTGTCTTGAAGGCAACCTCAGACATGTTGCTGTGGATGAGCTTCTGGGAGTAGATGTGGCAGTACCCATTGGCCTAGTTCCATAGAGTGCAGTTAACAGAAGAAAATAAACGGTTACTCCAGGAGATGATCCAGTGAGTTTATTCGTGTGTATCCACATCTATATCTACTGGTCTGGTGGAACTGGGGCAGCATTCCTTAGCTTCTTCATTGGCATCCCTAATGAAGAGATCTGTTTTGGTGCTAATGAGCCACGGTTTGGCTCCATTAGGCTGAGATTCTTAAACTCATTGCATACAAACCGCAAACCATATCAATGGTTATGGCTTTGTTTGGTTTTGTTAACTATTGAGCTGCATTTCTGCTTGGGTTATAGTCTGTGATGCTTGAAGCTTGGCTGCACCAGCCTGTATTCTCTCTTGAACAAAGCCTGCCAGTTGTGTGATTATAATTATGTACTGCAATTTGATTTGAGCTGATTATCTGAGTCTCCCATGAGTTACGGGGTTGATCTTTCTCTGCTGATTATATGAATGCAGCTCATGATACGAGGAGAAAGAGCATAGGCAGAAGTGGGGATGCTTGTTCCTGTGTTACATTTGTGAATATTGCTGGTATCCAACTATGGCACAACATCCAGAATGCATCCATACAGCTCCCTGTGCTGCTGTGCAAGGGCTGCACACCTCATTCTCAGAGTCGTACTACTTCCAATTCCACATGAACAACTGATAACGGCTTTATTGCTGAAGCTGTCTGAGGTTATGCTCCTGACCTCCGGCTGAATACTGGAGAGGAAGTTGGGACAATAGGTGCCTTGGCAGACCATCGTCCTCTAAAGCCTTTGTCACTAGTTTAAGGAATGATCCTTGGATGCGTTGCGTGTGCAACAGGCATATGAATGAGTGTAGAGGAATTTAATCTCTCCTGTTACAGAAAGCTCATATTATTACATGACATGGAGGATGTTAAATAGTTTTAATCTCATCCCTTATTTTTTTTCATATTTGCAGAGTTCTTTCAAAATCAAAGGCGTTGATTTTTTTATTGCACTCTCATGTGTGCAATTTCCAGCTTGCCTGATAAATGCTGTTGAAGTTAATGGGACTCTTCACATATACTTAAAGTCAGATGTGTGCTTTGCTGAGCTTATTTTTGCTTTAATATGTCTTGTAGTGATAACTGCAATTACTGAACCTTAATTCAATTATTTGCTAGCTTCACGCAGTGAAATTGCCCATCCCTCAATTTCCTGGTGCATGAGACCCTAAAATATGGATTAATGAGATAAGGAGGAAATCTCTATACAAGGTCATGTGGTGTAGGATGTTCACTGGGGCACAAGGCCACCTGAAAGAGTCACTTGTGTGTGGTGCTGTGGTCAGAAGAAAACAGGGCCATTGCCTGGCTGCCTGTGTGAGACATGTGCAAGGCAGGTGCTTGGCAGCATCTTCTTCACAGTGTCTCAGATGTGTTTCTGCTTTGCTTTACCTGGGCAAAATATCACTGCTCTGCTGGGATTGCTGAGGATATCTTGGATCAGGTTGTTCTTACAGAATGGTGTATTCTGATAGTGCTGTTGAGCTCTGCAGGTACGGGAAAATATCTGTAGTTGTGAAGAAAAGTAAGTTTATCATGCTTTAGCAACTGTTTGTGGGGTGACAATGCTCTAAATCAGGATAGTAAGATGTTAATGTTTCTGTAATTAATGATGGGTGCTGCTGGACTTCACTTATTAATATGGGAAAAGGGTTGAAGTTCAAAGAACAGTATTATCTTGTCAAGTGCTGCATGTAAGACCAGCTTATTTTAGTCATTCTGCGGTAAAGATAGAGTTATTTCTAAGATTATAAAAGACCTTTTTTTTCTGTGAAGTTTCTAAGTATATAATGTTCTTCTGTTCCCTTCTAGCTGGCTGACAGCAACAGCTTGCCACAAAATTTCAGTAAGGTAGAGAGCTAATGCATCCACAAACAGCTTCTTTCTTGGATCTGGGGCTGCCTTTTAGTATTACTGCTGGTTGGTTGGGGCTCAGATTGCTTGTACTGTCACATGATAATGTTAGTGATTACCATTTTTTAATCATCTGAATCATATTAAATCTGCCTCTAATTATTTTTTGTTTCCCTCCTGTACTTGTGCAAAAGACACTGGTTAGTAATAGCTGAGTTTTGACCAACTTCAAATCAAATCCATTTGCCTATTTGAAGAGAGGTTGGCACTTTTAGCTAAATTGCTGTAGGAAATAACAGTAAAAGATTTTGAGCTAAACCTTCCATCTAATTACCTAGTTGCACACAATGGGTTGTTGAATGTCAAAATTGAGGCAGTTTCAATTACTGGAACAATTATGGTTTAGAAAATTGTTGCTGGTAGGTTTAAGAATTTACATTGCAGTGACAGGCAAGTAATCCAGGTAATGGGCAGTACAAGAGTCCATAAAGATGAAAGCAGCCTGACACAGTGGACTGAAATAAAACCTTTCTCTTTTTTCTCTTTACAAGTGCATATAATTACAAGCCAAGGCCTCAGCAGAGTTTTCCAGCTAAACTCCAAGATTTATGGGATAAAGCTAGAATATGAAGTAAGAATGCCATTTTTTTTAACATAGCCTTTTTTTTGTAGAGCCCAAATCCTTGTAGATTTACATGGTCAGGTTCACCCTGGTATTTAAATGACAGCTAAAGGAAATCTTGTGCTTTGTAAAAGGGTGGAACAGCCACTAAAAAATGGAAATTGCTTGTCACTCTGAGGCCTGGGTGATGGTGTGGCATCTTCATTTTGGCTGAAGAAAATCCAGAAGTCTGTGACTGGTGTTGATAAGTGTGTCTTCTGTTGCCAGTATTGAGTTCTTCGCAGTATGCTTTTCCATGTAGTTGCACTTCATGTTAAGACATGTAATTTCTTCTCATGTTATGTGGAATAGCAGGTATAATATGAATACATTTAAGTGGTGCAGTGTGTAATCCGCTGTCTCTTGAGCTTAGTGCCACTGGGTCTGTGTTGTAGGAAAACCAAGCTGATTATTATAAAGCCACTAAAATGACAGTCCTCTGGGTAGTCTGCTGTCAGTGATTCGCATAGGCTTGATTCTCCTCTTCATTCTAGGCACGTTTTTCCATCTCGTTATAAAGGGGCTCCCTAGAGCTAAACAGAAGGGGTATTTCTAGGACTCCTGACCTTCGAGTTGGTGCTTGGTTTTAGTTTTGTTGTTGGTTTTTAAATGGCATGTGGACCAGGAGACAAATCTTTCACAATGCAGGAGGTTACAAATGAATTACAAAGAGGCGAAGAGAGCATCATCTTAGGGACTCAGGCATGGTCCTCAAGTGCCACCAGCACCATCCCCGCTGCATCCTGCCATGTAGCAGAAGGATGCAGATCTTTAGCAGCTCTTCATCACATCTGCCAAGCTTCCACAGGTACCTTGAGCACAGGAAGGCAGGGGATGCCCACATGTAGACACCTGAATTACTCCTGGATGACCCTTCAGCAGTGTGGGAAGAAGGGAAGCTGTGACCCTTGTAAAGGCTTTAATATTTTGCATAGCACAGGGTCAAACCCATCATTTATGATTAGTTTTTGTAAAGCTCTGTTTTGCCTTCAGCTGTTACAACTTACACAAAAGGAGAAAATAGTGTTTTCAATTAAAGGCTACTTAAGTAACAACCCTGTTTTGAATGCTAATTCATGAATTACTTGTGTTGCTTTTTAATTTTCCTCTGTCACTTCAGTGCATAATTCAAATAGAAGTAGTTCTGGGTTGTTTTCTCATCTCTTTCATGAGTGCTGAGAAATATTGGTCAAGTAAATTTCTGCCTTTCTGCTCTTAATTTCTGTTAAGAGTGATCTGTTTTGTTACAACAAAGTATTTCAGAAATAAATCCTTGTCTTTTTTTTTCTCCCTTCCAGCAGAAGTAACACCAAAGGGTAACAGAAAAGATAATTTGTCTAACTTGTCTGTAAGTTTTCAACACTTTATCTTCACAGTTGGTTCAACATGGCCACAGCACTGATCTGACTTTAGTGAGCAGAAACGGATAGGAAAATAAATGTTTCTTCATAGTACTTTGACCTTAAAATACCACAAACTATCCATCTTCTTGTGTTATTTGTGTTCCTTTCAAATTGAATCACTCAGCACATCAGGTCAAAAAGTCAGAGGCCACCATTTCTTCTCCTTGTTATCAGGATAGAAAACTTTGATAGGAACAAGTGTTTGCTGATTTTTTAAAAGTGTAATTTTTGGCTTTGGTAAGCACCCAAACTTTAATTTCTATCTCGGGTATTTAAAATGGTACATTATTTTTTATGGAGAATACTTAACCACTTTCCATCCATGATAATCACATTGATTCTGTTTTCCAGACAGAGAAAAAGTTAGGTTTGCAGTCCATTTTTAATAAAATCCTGATTTGTTGTTCCTGTTCTTTTCTCACTGATATGAATAGGCAAAACTCCCTCCTCTGCCAGGAGGGGTGTATCTAGGTCCATTTCTTTCATAACAGGGCTGACAAGGATCTTTGGTTTTGGTCAGAGAACAGCATCTTCCTAGTTGAAAAATATAGCAATAAATGTCATGTCAGTATTTCCAGATAATGAAGAGTTATTGTGTCTGAGTGACCGCTGTGGAGCTGTCAGTATTGGTAGTGTGCAGTACAGGTTCATGCTGAAGGCCAATCTTTGGGTCGTCAGCTTTGTTCTCATGCTCATCAGCTGGTAAAGGGAGGTAACGCTGTGTAGTGCAATGCTGAGTTAGACCTAGGGGAGGTCTTGCACTTTGGTACCACGGTAAAAATTAGGAGATGCTTTCTTCTTCTCTTATTTCCTTTTTTTTTTTTTTTTCCCTGTTTGTTTAATATTTGGGTGAAACTAGTGTTTCATAAAAATTCCATGTAAAAGCACAAGAGATACTCTGGAGTAGTCAATGGCCAGCTGTTGGCATTTGCTGAGAGCAAGTGAATTTCAGGTTATGCAAGCTGTAAATTTGATCTGGTTAAATAAAGACTGACTGTGAGTCTCCTCAGCTCTCTCTTGGTCTCCTTTCCTGTCACTCCCACTCTCTGCTTCTCATCTCAGGAAGCATTACCAATAAAACTTCAGTCGAAACAGCACTGTCCTGTGGAGTTTTAGTTCAGATGAAAATGATTTTGCTCATAAATTCCTTGAAATTCCAGGAATATGAAGTGCTTTTACCTGAAGAGTAATTTATTACAGACGTGTTGCCCACTGATTGAGATAAACTCCAGCAACAATGATGAATGGAGATGATCAAGGATTCTGTGCTTTTAAAATGCCATTCTGACAAGAAAGGCAATTTGGGATCCACTTACATCTCTGTAATGAGAATTGGGTAAGGTAATGAGAGATTTCATTTTGTGAATGAACTGACAATGCGAATAACAGGATTTTTAATTTAGGTTTAAGTGGAGTAATGGCTACTCATTCTAATGCAACATCAGTCATACAGCCTTTTAATGAGGGATTTGCTTTCTTTTCCTGGTTAGCTCTAACACTGATAGCAAAGCCCAGTGAATGTGTAAATATTTAGGGAGGCCTGATGAATACGTGTCACTGCACCATTTTAATTTAAAAAAGGAAGAATAAGCATTATGGTGAAGAAATGCACATTTGCTTTTCATGCTAGGAAAATGAGTAGTGCAGAGGTGTGATTAGTAGGTTGTTGTAAAAAATAACTACAATAAGATATATTCTGAAGCAAATTCTAGAAAAAATAGAAGGAAAATCATGTTGAGGGGGATGCTGGTGTAAGGGACTGGCCTTATGGTTGCCAGCTGTAGGAAAAAGAGGTCCTTTGACCATCTCCAACATGGATGTGTTACAAATAGCAGCAGATGATTATTCTTGCACTTCCAAACCTACCCTGGGCCCCAGATACCTCATTCCTCTTCTGAGTAGGTCTCTGTTCAGCATTTTTATTTCTTCGATGTCCTTCCCCCCCCCCCCCCCTTTTTTTTTTCTTTAATTGAGAGCTTGTTTTGATGTTCATTGAACTCAGTGGGAATCTTTCAATCAAATTGAATGCATTAGGTCAGATTCATAATCAGCAGTCACTGAAACAACCTAACAATAGTTTTGTCACACACAAGTGCCCTGTCTTAAATGGGATTTGCTTAAGAAAAGCAATAGAACTAATCCGTTATAAACACTTGTTATAGCCGAGTTTTGACTGTATGTGTATATTTACCAAAACAATTTCAACCAATTTTAGCCAAATTGAAATTAATGCAGACTCTTGCTCCAGGCAGGAGCATAGGGCAGTTAAATTAGATCAGTTTAAACTAGTGTATTTTTAGCTACAGCAGTATGATGTTGTGTGTTGGTTAGACTTAGGTCTGGTTGCCTTACTGTTTTACTGTTTATGCTGGTGAGGCATTTTGACTTTCTGTGGGGACAAGCCCATAGTGTGGTGAAACACATGCTACATCTCTTGCTACAGCAAGAGAAGAAGTTTCTAGGAGGCAAACAAATGTCCACCAAATCTCTTTCTCATGCCTGTTTCTACACTCCTGGTCCCTCGAGCATGTGACATCATTTAAGTCTCAGTGTGATTTGCAAAAGCCTGGGTAGTCCAGGGCCTCTACACACTGTTGAGGCAGTGCATGTCCTCCTGGTGTGCAAAGCCTTCAAGGAGATCGGTGACCTCTGCGGTCTCCAGTACAAAGCTACAACCACACATTTTTGTTTTTTTACCGTTTTATTGTGCTTTTCCCTTGCTTGTATAAGTGCCCACTCATTACAGATGTCAGGGAAGGGTGTCTGGGCTGACAAACTAAAGGAGTGGATAGCAGAGAATCAGGACCTCTCCGGGAGGTTGCCATCCTCCCGTGCACATACAATAGCGAAGAGCAGGTTGCACAAAGCAGGGCAGTGGAATCGTAACCAGCCAGGGTAAAATCCTTTCAGGATAACCTCTAAGAGACCCCTACATATCACATGCCTGGGAAAATGCCAGTAAGTGAAGAGTCTTCTCATCATCCTTTGTGACCCACTAACCTTTGTTTGAAAGCATGTACCTCCCAGGCATGGTGGGGTAAACTCAATTTTGAAGCAGTCACATTTTAGCTTCAGCGAGAGTTATCTATTCAGATCTTTCTCCGACTCTCCATTATGAAATGTGGAAGAAATACAGGCCGTGATCTTCTTTGATGCCACCTTGTAAATTCAAGGGAATCCCAGACATCCAATATGCTGAAGTTATTCTGTATCACTTGACTCAATATGAGGCACAACAGTTCCCATCAGACTGGGTGATACAGGTCTAGCATCCCTTTCTCCTGATGGATTTCTTGAAAACTGCCCTTTTCTTTGCAGCTTGTAAAAGGAAAGTAGATAGGGTGAGTGCACCAGAATGGTTGTGAAAGCGCTGGGTCATGCTTGATGTTTTAACCTAAGAAAACAACATTTTGAAATAAAACTAAAGCTGAACATATCAGAAAATGTTTCTGACACTGGTAGAAAATGACATATCCAGTCTAAATGCACCAATTCTTCTCTGCTAAATAGCAGCAAGAAATGGAAATTAACTTTCTCTATTTCCAGAGCACTGTGCACAGCTGCAGTCTGCAAAGTCGTGGTTATGATCAGGCCTTTGGGGTTACTGAGGGGTTTTTATATCCATTTGAGCTGATTTATGAGATTTCCTGTTAAATTTTATTGCACCAATGGCTTTTCTTTGGTTCTTTTGAAGTAGAAAACATCATTTCTGTAGCAAATGCAAGTCAAAAGTCTTAATGGAGCATAAGAATCTGAAAGGTCATGATTTTATAGGTTTGAAATAGAGGACAGTGCACTGTTTGCTACTCTTAAAAACATGATAAGTTAATGTTTATTAATAATGAAAAGACATAGTCATCTCCTGGACCTTTGATTTTGGCTACTTGTGCATTAGCTTTTTCAGGGTGCACTTTTATAAATGAGGAACTCTTCTGATTTCTAGGACTGACCTGCTTCAGAATCACAGAGAGAACTAACAACATGAAGCAGAACCCTTGTCCCAGGGAGATTATTCAGTACTCTCAACACAGTGCTGATTCTCCGTTTGAGCACAGACTATTGATTGTATTTGTCTGACTTCTAGGGTCACATCAACTACCTCTATTTATTAGGCTTTGTTTAAGACCTGTGGATACATGCAAATTTTAACCAAATAAGAAGCTGTCCTTGTGGCACGCATTTTGCAAGCTTAGGTGGATCACAGTAGCACTCTCATTGCTTTCCACATGCAGATGATTGGAATAGTGTATGATGTTTTTAAATGAAAGATTTAGAAAAGCTCTCCTGGTGGATTTCTTCTGTGGATTTTGGTTTAATCTGAAGTCTTAAAACTAGTTTTTTCCATTTGCATGTTAACAAAATTTTTAATGAACATGTAGGAACTTAGGCAAAATAAAAAAGCCTCCTTGCTGTATCACTTAATGGAACAGACCTTGAATAGTTCACCTCCAACTGCTTGCAAATGTTTTCTCCACGCATGGGCATGGAAAAAGCATTTTATTGTTCACTATCACTGCTGTTGCAGGGAGAAGTAATGGGAGCAGGCTGCAGGATAGAAGTCATGGAGAAAACCAATACAGCAGGTGGGGCACAGCTTTCCTTCTTGTTAACACAGACTGCCCTGTTTTCTGTTGTTGTCTTTTCAGCAGTCCAGCACAGGGGACCTGAGGACTCTGAGGAAGGGGTTGTCTCCATACCACTCTGAGTCACAGCTCTCATCTCTGCCGCAGTATCAAGATGCCCTGCAAAACGTAAGAGGCATTTTCTTACCTATACACACAGATCCACGAGTTTCCCCAGAAGTGGGCGTGGATGGAAGGGTGCACATGAAGGGTACAGGGGAGCTCTCCCAGCTGAGAATTCACCCTGAAACCAGGGGTACACATGTGCAGCTGAAAGCTGCAGCTGTGGGGATTATGGGGTGCCCCTGGAAATACTGATCTTTGCCTGAGTTCGGACCATCAGCTTCCCAGCATATGTTTTTTGGTTAGCTGATGGTCACTGTTGTGCACTCTTTTAAAGCAAGGGTGAGTCTTATTATACTGCAACTCCTTCTTTGTCAGTGCTTTGCATGCCTGCTGTCACGAAACTGGTTGTGAGTGAAGCAGAATATGGTGTTGTCAAGTGTCTGGCAGTGTGTGGTTGGGGTTGCTTTAGCAATAAGGCTCTTAATACTTGCAGGTTTTTCTGTATCACGAATGAGGTTTATTTTTCCTGAGGTGTGCCTGCATTGCTTCTTCTCGAACAACAGAATAATCTTGATTAAAGCCTCTTGCAAAACTTGGATACTATGCTGCTGTGCCAGGGCTCCTCCTGCACTGGTGTGCCAGCCATGGCTGAGAAGGCTGAGCCCTGCCAGGCAGCTGTCTTCCAGGTATTTTCATGACTGTCTGAGACACTGCATTTTCCTGGTGACATTGTTTTCCAGGCTGTAGGGAAAGCATGGATGCAGTCAGGGAGCCCTACTGTGACTGGGCTGTGAGCATTGTGAATGTGAGCAGCAGCCTGATGGCAGCACAGACAGGGGACCTCCCTGCCACCCCATGTCTTTTGCTGTATACCCAGGGCGCTGGTCAGCAGAGCTGTAGATGCTGTTAGTTAGTTTTATGTTGGCTGTCTGCTTGGGTAAAAGCCATTCTGTAGATTCGGTGTGCCTCTTAGAGCCATAAAACAGGGGGCAATAACAATTTAAGAAAGCACGCATAAATAAAACTCCACTGCGAAAGCAGACCCCCTGTCTACCCCTGCTGACCTGCAGGATGGATGGCGACCCTCCAGCCAATAGAAATGGACAAAACCATGCAAATGCTATGGAAGACTGTGGCTGTATTTGCCGTTTTCTTACTTTGTGCCCCATATATGAAGTCAGGAGACTTTATAGGGAGGACAGAGAGTGATGAGCCTCAAGGCGTTTGGCTTTGCCAGTGCCTTAGAGTTCTGGGGATTTTGCTTCACTTCCCTTGTGCTTGGGCTTCTGATCCCCAGCTTGGTTCCAGGCACAGTTTCATGTTCATCTTGTGGGTCAGGCTGGGATACAGCCAGCAGCTTCCTGAGGAGGAGCTGTGCCAAGGCTTGGAGCTGGCAGGAGACTTCTCTACCTGAGCACTGGCCCCCGCAGTTCACTAGGGCTGGTGGCAGATGGTGCTGCCTGCTGGAGCCTTTCCCGGCCACTTTCCCTGCTTCCCTCCTTCTTCAAGGAAGAGGTAACCTGGCATTTATGGTGAGGTCCAGGTGCTGTGTGACACACACCTTCATCTGTCCCCTTGGCTTGTGTTCTTCCTTCTTTGCGGGAAGATGATAGATTAAAACAAAACCAGCTCTGGATCCAAACCCACATTATCTGGGATTCTTACATAGCCATTTATCTACCTATTCCTACCAAAATCCCTTTGGTTTGTGGCTTGACACGATGTATTGTTTTTGTGATGAAGAATAACAATCACAAATTCATGCAGATGTCTTTGAGTATCTCAGGCATGTCCTAGAAATTGGACACTCACATATACCTGACTTTCTCTGCAGCCTTGGGTTTTTGACAGCAATCATGAGGTTGCGAGAAATCATTCCTCTTTATGCCTGCACAGGCTTCACACATATGAGTGATGGACAATCGGTGTTGGCTCCAAAGCTGTCACATCCATTCAGGGTCTTGTCATCGTCACTGCCAGTGCAGCTTTGGGGAAGATCCTCAGCACATCCCTCTCTGTCACACACGTTGCACGTAGGCTCTCTTATGGCCCTAATGTATCTCAGTTAATGAAACAATTTGGATCTACTTGATGCTGGATTGTGGACACCAGTGCACACTCAAGACACATAGTCAAAAGACACTCAGTTGCAATCTGTGCAGTTTAATGTGCTCATCATGCAGATGAAGGATTATAGCTTTGTTCTATGGGTCTGCAATAGGTACCAAGCATCCAGTCCCAGGGGATTAATTCTGACCCACAGGCCCCGGGCCATTGCAGGGGAAGGTGTAACGTCCATGTTAACTTGAACTGCGAGCAGGCTGATTAAACTCACCAGCCCTGGGAACTGCAAACCAGAGTCATCTCATGGTATAGTAGAGGCTCCCCTTGTTGTTTGGAAAGTGAGGGTGATTCCCTTGGGCTTAGACCTTTAGTGAGGCATGGGAGGAGGTGACAACAAGCAGCTCCCTGTGGGACCTGTGATTCTCCTGGGATAAGAAGGGCAGGCTCCAGGGCAAGCTGGTTGGGTTGTCTTCTTCTTTCCTATAACCAACAGCCTAGAGACATGTAATGGTTACTTGGGAAGATGAATACTGTAACTCCAAATGTGTCCCCTTCCTTATTCTTCCTCTGACTTTATATGCTGAGCATGACACCACACGTAATGTGACGCTCCAGGGTAGCTTTGGTTGCAGTGATCATGAGATGGTCGAATTTGAGATTCTCAGGACAGTGAGAAGAGCTTGCAGCAATCTCACTGCCCCGGACTTCAAGAGAGCAGACTTTGGACTCTTCAGGAACCTGCTCAGTAAGATTCCATGGGATATAGCCCTAGAGGGCAGGGGGGACCAAGACTATTGGTTGATATTCAAGGATCACCTGCTGCAAGCTCAGGAGCGATACATCCCAACTAGAAGGAAGCGCTGCAGGAGGGCCAAGAGACCTCCTTGGATGGACAAGGAGCTACTAAGGAAAATTCAAAGGAAAAAAGAGGCTTATAAAAGGTGGAAGCAAGGACAGGTGGCCTGGGAAGAATACAGGGATGTTGTGTGGGAAGCTAGGGACCAGGTTAGGAAAGCCAAGGCCCAGTTAGAATTAAACTTGGCTAGGGATGTTAAGGATAGCAGGAAGGGATTCTATAGGTACATTGGAAATAAAAGACAGACTAGGGACAATGTGGGCCCTCTTCAGAAGCTATTGGAAGAAGTGGCTACCATGGATATGGAGAAAGCTGAGGTTCTTAAAAATTTCCTTGCCTCAATCTTCACCGGCAAATGCTCTGACCACAGCACCCAAGCCTTGGAAGGCAGATGAAGGGACAGTGAGAATGAAGACCCTGGGCCCACTGTAGGAGAGGATCTGGTTTGAGGCCATCTTAGGAACCTGAACGTATACAAGTCCATGGGACCTGATGAAATCCATTTGTGGGTGCTGAAGGAGCTGGCAAATGAAATTGCTAAGCCACTGTCCATCTTATTTGAAAAATCATGGCATTCAGGGAAATATAACCCCCATTTTCAAGAAGGGGAAAATGGATGAGCCAGAGAACTACAGACCAGTCAAACTCACCTCTGTGCTTGGAAAAATCTTGGAACAGATTGTCCTGGAAGACATGCTAAGGCACATGCAAAACAACAAGGTGCTTGGTGACAGCCAGCATGGCTTCACTAAGGGGAAATCTTGCCTGACTGATATGGTGGCCTTCTATAATGGAGCTATGGAACTGATGGACAGGGGCAGAGCAGTTGATGTCATCTACCTGGACTTGTGCAAAGCATTTGACACTGTCTCTCACATGACATCCTTGTCTCTAAGTTGGAGAGACATCATTTTGATAGGTAGACCACTCTGTGGATAAAGAAGTGGCTGGATGGCTGTGCACAAAGAGTTGTGCTCAATGCCTTAGTGTTCAGCTGGAGACCAGTAATGAGTGGTGTCCCTCAGGGATCGGTGTTGGGACCAGTATTGCTCAACATCTTTGTCGGTGACACGGACAGTGGGATTGAGTGTGCCCTCAGCAAGTTTGCTGCTGACACCAAGCTGTGGATTTCAGTTGATATGCTGGAGGGAATGAATGCCATCCAGAGGTACCTTGACACACTTGTGAGGTGTGCTGATGCCAACCTGATGAAGTTTAACCATGACAAGTGCAAGGTCCTACACCTGAGTTGGGGCAATCTCAGGCACAGCTACAGGTTGGGCAGAGATGAGATTCAAAGCAGCCCTGAGGAGAAGGACTGGGGGGGTGTTGGTTGATGAGAGAATGAACATGAGCAGGCAGTGTGCTCTTGCAGCCCAGAAAGCCAACCGTATCCTGGGCTGCATCCAAAGGAATGTGACCAGCAGGCCGAAGGAGGTGATCCTGCCCCTTTGCTCTGCTCTCATGAGGCCTCACTTGGAGTATTGTGTTCAGTTCTGGTGTCCTCAACATGGAAAGGACATGGAACTGCTGGAACAAGTGCAGAGGAGGGCCACGAGGATGATCAGGGGACTGGTGCACCTCTCCTATGAAGATAGGATGAGAAAGTTGGGGCTGTTCAGCCTGGAGAAGAGAAGGCTGCGTGGAGACCTCATAGCAACCTTCCAGTATCTGAAGGGGGCCTATAAGGGTGCTGGGAAGGGACTCTTCATTAGGGACTGTAGTGATAGGACAAGGGGTAACGGGTTCAAACTTAAAGAACGGAAGTTTTGATTGGATCTGAGGAAGAAATTTTTTACTGTAAGGGTGGTGAGGCACTAGAATGAGTTGCCCAGGGAAGTTGTGAATGCTCCATTGCTGGCGATATTCAAGGCTGGGTTGTACATAGCCTTGGGTGGCATGGTTTATTGAGAGGTGTCCCTGCCCCTGGCAGGGTGGTTGGAACTAGATGATCTTAAGGTGCTTTTGAACCCTAACTATTCTATGATTCTGTGTTTCAGCAATTCATTTTCTGAGAGGTGAAATCTCGGCTACTGACTTCTGGAGCCTGAGGTCCCTGTAGCACAGTTAAAGTGAATGTGGTGGCTGACACATGTTCTGGAGCTTGCATCTCTGTCTCTTCTGTTCTCCCTTTGGCCTCTTCTTGGGTGCTCTGGCTGCCTACCTGGACGCATGGTCTCTGCAGACTTCCACATTCCTGCCTGCTGCTCCAGGCATGTCTCAGTGCTCAGGCATGAGAAGGTGGCCTGAGGGCAGGTCATGTTCCTATGATTGGAGGTACCTTCACCTAGAGAAGCTTATAAGCCAGCTGCCTGGGGGAGCCATTTATCCATATTGGCATAAAACAACATTCAGACAGCTGTTACTGCAGTCAGAGCTAGCCTGGTTAGCTTAGACTTGAAAGTTACTAGCGGCTTTCACTTAACTTTTAATAGGAATCCTGCCTTTGGTGGGAGTAACTGTAGAGGTTTGTAATGGAAACATTAAGATTAGTGTGGATGTAGTGTGAATGGAAAAGGAATCATACTAGAGCAAGGGATGCAGGGGTGGCCTGTTCTGGTGACCAGAGACACAAACGGCAGCAAACAAATGTGTGGTTTGTGTCAGGACCAAGAGGTCTGTACTGTGATAAGGCCATAGCACAGATGACTCACCACTAGAAGACCTATTCCCTGATAACGGGAAGAAGATTACACTGTGATGTGCCATGCGCTTCCTGTCATTCCAAGGGGAAGTCTTAGATAAGGTCCCCAAAATGAGGGAGAAGCAACAGGCAGCAGCTTTCCATGGGTTTATGGTGGGTGAGTAAAGCAAGATGCTGAGGTAAGGCTCAGCCTGTAATAACCATTGACTTGTAAAGCATGTGAAAAATGTGTCCAAACCCCAATTCTTTGCTATCAATGAGGAGGGATGCCAAAGCTGTCATTAGGATTTGCTGGTGTGTGTCCCATGTCCTCTGTGTCACACACAGTAACCCTGACCATGCCACATGGACATCTACCTTTTGGTGAATGCATAAACAAGAGTTTGTAGGTGTGTGGGTGAGTGACACATTAGAGAAATAAGTTTTAGGTTAAAAGAAATATCATCTTCCCCTTCCTTAAGTTTTTGTACTGAGTTTGTGCTGAGGTGGTTTTCTGTGTGACCCCTTGCTGAGGAGCAGGAGCTCCCAAGGTTGCGCCGGTGGGTCCAGGAGGACATATCTGCAGGTGCTGTAGGTGGTGGATGGAATAAGGGATGTGTGCTCGTCTGGGGTCCAGAACTCGGGTCCCCGGGGAAAGCACCTGCAGATAAGTCCTGCGAGGGCTGAGCAAACCTCAGTCTTCTGAGAAGACTGTGGTGATGGTTCCCGTGCTCAGCCTTTGTATACATCCCTAGGGACTACAGGAAGTATTTCTAGAAAAAAAGTGTGATTTCCATTAGCATATTCAAAGCCATGTCTCTCAGGAGTCTGATTTAGACTACAGCCCAGGCTGGGAAGAGACAATTCTGTTTTCCTCCCTAAATCTACCCCAAACTCAGCAAGGTCCATAGGAAGACATGAAGAAGCAGGATAAGTGTGGTTATGTATCAGGGAGCACTCAACTGAGGACTGTCAAGTCCCTGACTTCCTGGCACTGCCTCTTGTGTTTTTCTTCAGTGCCTGTTTCATGCGGGATGCAAGGCCTGGGAGATGGCTCTGGCTATCTGGCTGCAGCACTGGCTTCTTGGGATGCTTTCTTTGGTTCCCATCATGCTGTCACAACCAGTTGCGTTTCATAGCTCTGCCTTGTAGAGATGCTTGGGAAAAGCATATTCCATTTTGCCAGATGGCATGCATACTATTATAACAGCAAACCCAAATGTTTGTGGTCTGTAGGTGTAAAGGAAAACCATTAGATGGAGTGGGAAGGGATGATAGGAGCATCCTTGGCTGACGCACTGGCTATCTCCTGAGCAGAGCAGTGGTGAGGGGGGTTGTATGAGGACGTGTAGTTAAATCCCAGTCCCAGTCTGGTCTCTTCCTGTTGACTGGAAAGATGGTGATCTCCATCCTCTTTCATACAAGGGCTAAGGCAGAAGGAAACACAATAAGGTGACTTGGTATCTCTCCCTCAGCTCCCTGCAGAGGAAGGACCAAGCAGGCCCCTGCATCAGCCTTGTGTTGGCAAGGAGATGTGGCTATGGCCCAAGCCTGGTCTCAGATCTCACTGGGAGGCCCAGAACAAGTCTGCTAGTCCCTTATTCAGTCTGCCTGGGAGTACATCTGTTCCTCTCAGGAAGGAGAACTATATCTTTATAGCCAACCTGACTTTTAAAATTGAGTTTGAAATAGCCAGAGGCCACTGTTCCCATAGTGGTGCACAGGAGATGCACCCAGAAGAGCCAGGAGAACCCTCTGGGCATTGGTGCCCTCACAGAGTCACCTGGGGACCTCAGTGTGGCCCCAAGGTGTCCCTGTGCAGCACAGGGACCTTTCCACTGCCAACATGAAGCAGCCCCCAGCCCCTTGGTGCTGAGATATCCAAGCTTCCTGGCGCTTGTGGCATCCCTGGGACCTCTCTGTACAGCTTCAGCATTGCATCATGGCCTGTCAATATGCCTTCAGCCCCTCCTGTGCTCCCCCAAGCCCATCCTGTGCAGCACCCCAATGGTCCTCCACCTCCTTGCATGCACATGCCTCATCCCTGTGGCTGTCAGTTGAGCTGAGTGCTGCCAGCATGTGTCAGAGGATGATCCCAGGCCTGTTTCTCTCCTTCCAGTAGTGATGGCCACAGTTCTTTTTTAGGCAGGAGGAGACAATGATTGAGGAGCATGGCAAAAGGCAGCTCCTTCCCGCCAGTGCCACTGATACCACCAGGATGCTATTAGGCAGACAAAGGGAGAAATTCGAGGCAGCCGTTTTGCTGCTGCAGCAACAGTGGCTGCAAAAGGAAAGTAAAATGAAAGGTTTGTTGGGATTTGCAGCCTGGGGAGTGCTATTGTGAAGCTTCAGAGTGTATTACCCACAGCTGAGAACAAGCTGATCTATTCTGGAAGGCAGCTGCCCTTCATCAGCAGTTACTACAGCGGCTCTGAACAGTGAGTGGCTTTTTTCCCCATGGCAGCCAACCAGCACGAAGTTTGGCAATACAAAGTTTGGGGATTTGATGAGCAAAATAGGCACTTACAAGCCATATCTGTAATCTGCTTTTGCAGGTGGCTGCAGGAGGTGAGAAAAATTAGTCTGCTTTGAGGACCTGCTGTAAGTTCTCATGCTCATTTGTCACATGCATTTGTGTGGAGCTGTCAATGGGTAAGAGGATAGATAGGGGCACAGCAGGCCCCTCCTTCTGTCCCAGACCTGGGAGGAGGTGATGGCTAGGGCAGCCAGGTTGCAAAGGGGACCTGGAGGCGCAATACAGGCATGCACAGCTATCATCCCCTGTCTGCATGCATCCTGCACCGGCGCAGAGGCTTTAACTTGGACCAACTCCAAAAGAGATTTGATTCAAAATCAGGAAGGTCTTAAAAATACCCACCTTTTCCTTCTGAAATCAGATGTGCTTGATGTTCCTTTATTAAAAGAACTAGCGCCTCTCAGAATACACATGCTGAGAGTGCCCCTGTGAGTCGGTCGGAGTTAGTGCACTTTGTGGGTACAGCATGGGCTCACTGTGTCTGTCAAACTTCTTGTTTGCTTGTACCAAGTAGTTCTGGGCTGAAACTGTGCTGAACATGTTATGTGTGTAGTAGTGTCACAATCTAAGGGAGCAGCTGAAGCTATTGCTTGGGCTTTTTAACAGGGCTGGAGCTGCGATGCTGAGAATGGACACCCTTCCTGTTTGTAAATGAGACCCAGTTGCAAACAATGTCCTGACTTTATTTATTCTTCCTTGGGCAGTCCCTGAAATCTTCCCTTTGGTGCCCTAGCACAGCCCATGCAGCCAGTATTGTCATGCCTGCCAGGGAGAAGAGCTATTCTGTTGTTGGGTATCCGTGATATTTATGCTCAGAAAGCAATGAAGCAGTTAAGTTGTTTCTTTATTAATCAAAATGGCCATGTAAGCCTCTAAATAGATACCCATGAACGCAGCAGAGGCCATGAAGATATCGGAGTTTGTGTCTGAGCCATACAAACAGCCTCTGCCTGGCTCCTGTGTGGACCCAGTGGTTAATGCATGGATTTGAATGTTTACATGAGCAGCTGCTCTCCATGATTAAAGGCTGCAAATTAAGTAATGCCAAAGGAGATTAGCATCTGCAATAAAGTCCCTTGATTTGATAGGGAAGATGCTAATACAGAGTACTGATGGCTCCTGCACTGACTCCTGCCAGTGGCCACAACCCACGTTGTGCTGGGAAACCTGTGTGTGTCTGCAGGAACCCTCATATGTTCCCTCTCCCATGCCTGGTGGCAGGGTGTCAAGTGCTTGCAGCTGTGAGGCAGCCCGCTGTGACTTTGGGAGCACAGAGCTGAGCAGCCATTTGAGTGCACAAGAGGGGAGCGGGTGGTTTGTTTTGAGTGGGATGCTGGCAGGCTTTCTGCACAGTAGGTGCAGGGTAACAACAGCCAAGTGTCGTCATCGGTTTGGATGATCTGCCGGGCAGACTGGACACATAAGGGATCTGCGTACTCCCCAGCTCTGTCGAGGGGGTCCCCCACTCAGGCATGAGAGGTCTGTCATCACCTGCAGCAGTGTCAACAAGGCTGTGTTTTGCACAGTGTGGATTCCGGAGGAGCCAAAGTGCTGGTTGTTTCTTTGTGCGTCCTGGAAATCTCCTTGCAGCCAGCTAGGAGCCCTGGGGCTGCTGCCAGGGTGCCTTCAGCTAGCCTTGTCCCTGTGGGGCCATGAGACCCCTTCAGGAGCAACATGTGTGGTGGCAGTGGCAGAGCTGTCATGGGCATGAGAAGGTGCGGCAAGGAGAGAAGGCTCTTTGATGGAAGGGAGGGTGAAATGTCATCCCAGAGCCATGTCATGCTTCAGTGCTGCGCAGCTCCCTCGCTTTGTTTCAGCCATTAACCCCCCTGCAGCTGCAAGGCAGAGAAGAATGGGAAACATGGCTCAGGCTGCAAAACAGTGAGGGGTGTGATCTGCCTTTTTGGGGCCCAGGGAAGTTCCCAGGCTGGTGCAATGGAAGGTATTTCTCTGTGTGTCATCTCCAGGGATGCCGCTCATCTCTGCATGATGGCACATTTCTCTTTCTGAATGGACCAGCTGTGTGAGCCTGGAGCTCACCCTTGGTGCTGCCTGTTCTACATTTCTGATAAGGATACCATGCTTCAGCACATTCTCTGTTAGGGTTTAGGGATGTCTCTTCCATGAGTGGCCCCATGCTCTCAGTCACAGGTTTTGCTCCTGGTTTTCCTTCTCTGTCCCCCAGTACTGCCTGTGACTGGAGCTGCTCCAGGCACTTTATAAACTTGGAAGCCACAAGAGCCATTCATAAAGCCAAAATATGCTGGGCCCCCATTCTGCCAGCATGCCAGGGCTTGCGTTTGCCTTCAGACATGGCACTTTTCCACGTTACTACGCAGCTCTGACACCCTTTTCCAACATGGCTGTGGATATGTACTGCCTCCTGCTTGTCCCTTAATCTAATTGTTCCTAATTTACAGAGTGGTGTCAGCACCTTTATTTGTGTAAAACACCTGGATGGTGACAAGGTGCTAAGGAAGGGCCCAAGTATAATTCAAGCCTGGGTAAGCAGGCTGCAAACAAAACCACTGTGAGATAAATAGGTGTACCTGGGAATTTCATTGTCTGACAGAGCCTGCCTGTAATGTAATTTTCCTTGTTCTGTCTCAGCAATAGAAACTTCACAGTGTCTGATATGACTCCATTTAGCTTTAATGTTGTCTGAGGAATGCCATTAGAAAAGTGTGTGTTATTTAATCGGAATTGAATCCTACATGTCTGCTTCTTTTTTGCAGTGGTAGACAAAAATTAATAGAACAGAAGATGTGAGGTTCAGGAACACTGACACTTGCTCATACGCTCTGTGTTGGTCTGAAGCATCCTTGGTGCTTGGGCTGTGGCTGTTAGGTGAAGTCAAATCAGCAAGGTATTCTCCTCTGGGTTTTGAAACAGTCTCTTACAGTCTTTCTGCAGATTAGGAATAGCTCTCTCAGAGCTGAGATAGGAAAGGATGTCTTTAAAAGACAGAATATAATTTAGCAGAAAGAGATTGAAAACTGATGGCAGGACTAAGGCCTCATGTCTTTCCAGATCCCCAGAGCAATCAAGGAGAAATTGTTTATTGCAATTTCTTTGTTCCTTTTTGAGAATTCCACCCAAAACCTCTAAAAGAGCAGGCTCCTGTCATCCCCAGTTAGGATCTTTTCTTCTTGGGTTCCAAAGCATTCCTGCTGTTATTAAGAAATGTTCATATTTTAAGCCTTACTTTACCTCTTTGGAGGTGTGTTATTGTCATGTGTTCCCAGCATGCCCTGTTACAGAAAGTCCTATTAATTTTGTTCCTCCAAACATGTAGGAATAGAGCATTGCTGGTGGTACTTGTCAGCATCTGTTCTGGACCACATCCTATGCAACCAGATAGAGCCAGCAAGGACTCATTAGGCAACTTGGTCTTAGACATTGGCAATGCCATGTGTGTCTTGATACAGAGCAGCAGATGTTTTTCAGCACCTGCAGGCTGAGGCGTCTGTTCTTCATTTTTTGTGTCAGATTAAAAAGGATCATTGGCAGTATTCATGGTCTTTGGATTTTCTTTCCCACGTAAGCGGGAAAGATTTGCTGATTGTCTTTGGGTTCTGGGCTGGAGCAGAGAGTGGGGATAGCTTGATTTGATTTGTTTTCTGCTTTGGATTTGAGGTTGTCACCAGGTCAAGTATCATTCTTAGCAATAGAGAACTGGGGGACTTATCCCCTGTGCATAGCATATTGCTTCAAGGATGTGCGGCTATGAGAGACTGCAGAGTTCCTCTCTCCTTTCTTAGTCTGTTAATGAAACTTGGTGATAGAATCACAAGCCCTACAGGCTCTAGTGAGAGATTTCTGGGAGGGTCTCAAACGGAATTGGGCTCCTCTGGTGGTCTTGTGGTTTGAGCATGCACCATGTGGGGATGGCGGGATGGGGGCTGATGCTAAGTGGCACTGTAGCTGGCTGTTCTTCCCAGCTGACCATTTGACCACAACATAGATACACAATTGTTTCCTATTGAATGATGAGTTCCTTCTATAAGAGATGAGTTAAACATGCAAGCTTCCACTCTTGTCTCTGCTGTTGTGAATTTGGAGCAACTCTAAAGCTAGTTGGGCCAAAGAGAATAAAGAAACTGCTTTTGGAATTGTTTGGCTTCTCATTCTGCTGAGGTTCAGCCTCAGCAGAACTAGAGAAACGACCAAGTTTATTATAAGTGTAATGTCATCCTTCAGGTCACTTCTGAGCTGTCTTTGAGCACCATTCATTTATATAGTTACGTGACACCTCAGCCACGTGTCTGAGGGTGAAGGGTGAGCTATCTCTGAGCTACCAAATGCTATGAAAACCTATCAAGTGGAAAAGCCAGATGTGCATTTAATATAGAAAGTGAGTATTTGACAAAACCAGGTAAGGAGAGGAAATGGAAAGTGATACATGCCCCAAAACACACCATATTGCTTTTTGCCTGTATGGGCAATTTCTACTTCTTAGGATGTGACCAGATTAGCCTTTATTATTGTCTGACAGGGTGCTGAGTCAGTGTGTTCCCATGGGTGTGAAAATGTCAGCTATAGAGAACGGGAAGGGCATGAGTTTCTGCAGCGATGGAGGTCCTCAGAGTTGCTGAGTTAGAGCACTATTTTAGGCATGAGTAATCTCCTTCATATGCATGGTTTCAGCTACTACCTTAACAATGACTTCCTGAGATTTGCCTGCCCTCCTGCCCTTCTTCCAATCTCCTGTCTCCTATCTCTGATTCCCCCTCCCCTGCATTTCATCTCAACTGGTTTCCTGCTGGGAAATACAAATTCTCCTCTTTCTTCCCATTCCCTGACTTTTCTCCTCTGTTGGCAGTTTTCCAGTCCAGCAACCTTGACCTTATCTCCAGTTCCTTCCATTTCCTTTCTTTTAACTAACACTATTGGTGAACTCTGTCCATCTTCCTCTCCATCCTCCAAAGGCTAGCCATGCATCCTGCTGGATATGTTGTCATTTCTTTCCTTGCTGACTATAGCTCCCTCTTTTGTGGCCTCCTTTATGCATGCCTCCATACAGGAAGCTTCAATGTTTTTTCTGTTATACAGGACATGCTTTGCATCACCATGCTTGCAGGAATATTTTTATCTTGGTGGTATGGTGATCTGTTAAGTATGATCATGCTCTTTAGAAAAAAAAAAAATCATTCTGGTTTCATTTGCATTGTATAATGATTTTGAGAGTGATTATGATCATGGAAATGCTTTGTAGCTCATTAGTGACTTCAGTTCTGTGAGGAAAAGCTGATGCTGCCTATTGTATAGGAGACCTCGTGATCTACTCTGGTCAGAAAACTCTATTTTAAATGTTGTCAACAGCCAGATGCATCAGAATTCCTTTTACTTTTTCAGTTTACTCTCAATTCAGAAGAAATATTGGACCTTTGCTTTATATTTCCTGTGTTACTTCTAAAGAGGGCTGTAGGGAAGGTCCCTATCAAGTGTCATTCATGGCTACAAACTCCTGAGTATTCTGCTGTCAGTTGTCATGGCCTTGGTTATTTATGGAAAGAATGCACCTTTCACACTGAAGCCAGATGAATTACACATGAATTGGTGCCTTTGACCTCTGTGGGAGGCTGATTCTGGGAGGACTTTGTTGCATTTACCAGCCCTGTGAGAAATTGGTAACCCATTTTTCAGTCTTAAGTCACAGCTATACCCCAGTCCCTGGTCCCCAGGCTCTGCCTTTTCTATGTGACATTGTGGATAGGATGGCTGAGGCCACGTCCCCAAGTGGCCACAGCTCCCGCAATCTGTAACTCTCCGCCAGCAAGTCCAGAGTTATGCCTAGCCTATGAGTGTGTCTTGGTCTCTGTGTGTTGTCAGTATGTCACATCTTCTTGGAGAATTACTGTGGAGTTGCTAAGCCTTATTTTGCTTTTTCTGAGATGTCTGCCTCAGAAGGAAGTTCTTGTATCACCAGCATCTCAGTTGTGAGTATATGGCTGTTGGTCATGACAAGGGTTAAGCACACAGCAGTGGCCTAGGTATGAACAAATCCATGCCTTTTATGCTATTTTTTTCTGTAGCCTAACCGATGGGCCCATCTTTTTCTTTAATGTATACACATGAACACTTCTATTAGTAAAAGGGCCCCAACAACTTAAAACATTTGGAAGGATGTGAGGTAGTGAAGTGCCCCTCCGTTCATCCTCCTTTCTGGCACAACTAGCTTGCTGGCCTGGGCTTAGAAGGCAAAGTGATGAGATGAAGCATAAAATGTGCTGTGTGTTCAAACGTGGAAAAGATGAGAAAAGAGTGCCTCATGTTGTATGTGAAAGCGTTCTTATGATGGTGCTACATGCCGCTCTGCCATCCTAATTTGCTTTCAGAGGCTCGGTATAATCATTCTTTGTATTTCCTAAAGGATGTGAAGACTAAATAGAATTTGGTCAATGGTTTCATTGTTGATTTCTCCCACTGCTACAAAGGAATGCAAAAATATTGGGGACAGGCAGGGTGCATCTCACTGAATAAAGATATTGTGTCTCTCATAATCCAAGTCGGACGCATTTAGAAAGAAGGAAAGCCCTATGAAAAGTGCTTACAAGGCTGTTTGGACAGTAGAAATCTTTTGTAAAATGTAATTTTGGCATCTTTCCCAATGGGATCCTTCATGCAAGAAGGCTGGCCAGCATTTTGGAAACAACTCCAACCAACATTAGGTTTGGACATCTGCTTGTTTTAAGGTTGCTTTCACAATTTTCTCTGTAGCTGAAGTTTGGTACTTGATGTCTATGTAAAAATGTTGCCAGAAAAGCAATGAAATCACACCAACTGTTTCTTTCATGAATGCAGCTTCTTAGTTCTTAGCAGTGTCTGCTTTATGCTGGAAAATCATCGTTTGCTTTGCTCCCTTGGCTGGAAGGATGAGAACTGTTTGATCTTGTTCCTATACAAAGTTATTCTAAGTGAGTGAAAAAGATTTTTTGAATCAAGTTAGCTTTAAACCAGGGTGATCTCCTGCCTGAGTACATCTAGTCTGAGTGGTAGTAGGCTTAAATGGCATTAAGTCAAGTGACTTGTGAGGAAGGGTAGTGGTGTCTTTTGTCTTTGTAGGTGGCTGATGGAATCTGAGAGAAGCCAGTGTTCAAATTTTCTGGATATTTTCTTCCTTGTTTAAACCACTCAAAAGGTATTAAAGCATATCTTCTCTTATTTCAACAGGGACCAGCTCGCATGACATCTGATCTTGCATCTTCTCCTGCAGCAGGATACGTGCCTGTGGGTCAGAAGCCAGAGGCTGTTGTGCACGCTATGAAGGTAAGGATGCCACAGATCCCTGCACAGCTATGCAGCATGGTGCAGTAGAGTGTGGTGTGGTGCAGCTAACACTGAATTGGCAAAACTAGTAATTTCCTCCTCTCATGGAAACACAGCAACTAGAAAGTTAGTGCTCAGGCAGATTGTTGGTACCCAGCACCTGTATCATGGTGAATAATCATCACTTCAAATAGTTGTGGAATTAAGCAAGATAGAGTGACTATTTTTTGAGGTGGGAAACCTCCAACAAAAGCTGCTGGTGCTAGTTACCCTTTCTGTTCATCAGTCCTGCGTAAACTGGATCTCTGGGGTGACAATTGTGACCAAAATGCTGTTTCTAAAAGGAACGGAAAACCTGCAGTTCCTCCATGTGCTTTATTATTGAAATCCTGCATCAGTCTCAATGGAGAAGAACTTTTTTTCATATAAATACACAGCAGACCACAGCATCATACCCATGCAGATCTGTGTATCATCAGTGGGGATTACAGTCAGGACCACTGGCAATAAAACCCATGGGACACTGCTGGCTGAATTACAGGAGAAAACTTGCACCATGATTTCACAGCAGTTCTCAAGTGCTAGTGGCCATCCTTTAACAGGAAAGATGTGATACCCTGGTGTTGCATGTTTAACTAGATAAGCAAGTTCCTTCTGAGTAGCTAAGGGACACAAAAGCACGAGTCCTTTCTAAGGTGCTCTAGCAGTGGCTGGAAAATCTCTTAGCTAAATAAGGCTCTGGTTGGAATATACGGATTTAAAGATTTGCAGAATGTTGCAGATTCATGTAATACCTTTGTTTTTCTGACACTTTATACTAAGACAGTTTTTACTTGTGTTTAATCATCCAAGCCCTCATGCAGTCCAGACTGCTTTTGCTTTTGGCTTTTTCTTCCCCAGCTGTGGGGTTCGTACCTTTCTGCTCCTGCTCTTTGTTGCATTTGGCGGGGTGTTGGTGAGGTGCAAAATTAAGCAAAGTTGATAATGTTTTTAAGTTACAAGATCAAATAGTTACACATCGATTGTGAAAACATTCTGGGGGGAAATTAGATTCTTATTTGCTTTAGGGGTTATGTGACTGAATTTGTTAGTAAGGGCAGGAAGCAAATGGTTTTAAGATGTGGTTTGGTAAGCTTATGGAAAGAACTGGAAAATCAGTGAAGATTCTTGGAAACTGGTAAGTTTGGGGGTCTGGCACAGTGATATATATACAGGAGTTGAAGTTTTATGACTGGTTGGTTGTGCATATTGTTATTAATCCTCTATTTTAGAGCTTTTTTGATTGCTAGGAAGGGCTGGAAAAAATTCTCCTCTGCAATTTCATAATTTGCCCAGTGTGGTACATTTGTCTGTTTCCAAAACCCTGTAAGGCACCATGAGCAGAGTCAGGAAGCAGGTAGCGCAGCAGTCACATCTCATGGGCCAGAAATGGTCTCACATGACGTGTCCTGCTCACACACCTAAGTTTAAGAATATTCTCACATTTGAAGTGAGGAGGAATTTTCTTAAAGGTCAGTATGTATGAGAGGTGTTTAGTTTTCCATCCTGTGGCCCATTTCCAAGGGTCAGCTGGTAACTGAAAAGACTGAGGAAATTGGCCATGATCTCAATCCGTCTCTCTTCCTCCTTTCTTATGGCACAGTGAAATTGTGGCTGTTGGTCTCCAGCTGCAGATCTTAAACTGGGTAGAAGATGACGTTTTTTAGCCATGGCATGCTGTAGCACATGGAAGTTCTTTGCACCCTGCAGAACTGGATAGCTTCTCCAGTGCCAGCTGCCTGCATTTGGGAAACTGGATGCAGCTTAGACCCTCGCTGCCTGTGATAGAGTTCATGACTTTCCCTTGAGGAGTGAGTGGAGAAGGGAGTAGCCTACAAATGAGACTTGTGGTGTGGTTATACCACATCAAATATTAGAAAAAGCCCCTGTTAGTCGTGTAAATAAGTCTTTGTGGCTGTAGCAGGCTAGCTCCTTACCATGAAGAAAAACAAAGAGAGATAGAAGTTAGTTTTGCTTGTCTTGTGGGATGCTTGCATTCAAACCTGTCCAGAAGCAGTGCAGCTTTGTGCCCAAAGGAAGGGCACTGAGGAGCTGTGCACTCTGCACAGACCTGTGGGATTCTGGATTGCCTCATCTACACCCATCTATGCAATCTCTTGTAGGCTTTTTGCTTGGTTTTTTCTTTCTGGCAGCTAAATACTTGCTGTGTGGCTGAAGCATTGTCTGCCATTTAGCATCAGTAAGTTCTCCCTTAAGCACATTTAGGGGTTTTCTTTTATTTTTGCTTCTAAAATAGATTTTGTTTATTTGCACTTACAAATAAGGAGCAAGATGACAGGCTGGCACTCCTAACAGCTGTTTTTGCTAACAAGAATAAAAGGTACATATGCTACAGCTCAGTATCTCACCGAACATCAAAGCACTTTCTTTGGGAATTGAGAAAACTTGCTAAAGATATGGGGAGCTGAGGAGGAGACACATGTAAGAGAATGACATTCAGCCTATAATCCAAATTCCCTTGTAACAGCAGCCTAGACCTTTTCCATGTGCACAGAGCCATCAAGCAGGTGATCAGTCACTCCTGCCGATCTTGTTAAGGCAGGATTTGGTCATGCCCAAACTAGGGAAAAGTCCTAGCAGGACATGTAGACTGTTCCCTTGCTGAAGGAGGATGCCATGTTCCCTAGTGCTTCACCCAACTGACTTATAAATCAGTAAAATCAGTGTGCCTGGCACCATTTGGAAAGCATCCGTCAGTCTCAGAGTGCTTTCTGGTACAGAAATGCTTACTTCAACTTTCCTCTTCCCTTCCAGAGCTTTACTAGAGTCTTCCAGAGTCTGATGGGGGTTTTGCTTGTTAGTTTGTTTTTAAATGTGCATTTCATGGCCATGTGGGGCTAGTACGGCCAGTCAGAAGGGAGGTGGATGTGATGGACTGGGTGACTTTGAGGTGACACTGCCTTGATCACAGACTTCAGTGCATGAAGGACAATTCAATATACTTGAGGTGTTCCTCACAGCTCACACATCATCAGGGAGAAAGCCAGACAAGCTGCACACTCACTGAGAGCGAAGTGCAGATTGTCTTCAGGACACAGTGTGCCCTAGGCAGAGAAGCAGCATCACCCTGGTCCAGCCCCATCTGCCTGCATCCAAGTGGAGCAGGCTGCCCGCACTGGCCGGTGTTTTACCCAGGGTCATCACATCTCACCCATGTGTCTGCAAAGGGTCGAGTGCTGTCAGGGCTCCTTGAACAACAGCAAAAAGGAGGGGATGGCATGAGCCGTTTCTAAGCCTGGGGTACATTTGTCTGTTTCCTTTGGGCTCCTGGGTTGTGGTGTGGCACAAACCATGGGGGGATATGCTCTAGTTTCTTCGATCCATGCTGAATCCACAGTCCTTGAACTTTAGCTGAGCCATAGGCAATTTATGTGAAGGCACATCCGTAGTCCCCAGCAGTGTAATTGGAGGAACATTAACCTGGTCTAAACAGCTGAGGAGGCGCGTGGCAGGATCTGAGATTGGCTGGGGCTAGGTCAGCACTATTAGTCTTTCCTGTCTTCCTTCAAGACCTGATTTCACTCATCAGAGTGTATCTTATTCTAGCATGCATTTCCAGGCTAGGCTGTTGAGTTTTATCCCCTGAATCACTTTTTCCCATACCCAAGATGCTAGTACACCTTTGCAAAGTGCCTATGTTGGTGTGGGGCGTGCCTGGGGAGCAGATGGTTTCTGGGGTAAATGAGTCCTGAGTCATTCAGAAATGAAATACAACCATAACTTCTGCCTGCTCAGCTTTCAGCTTTCAGCTCTGCCTGGTTCACACCATTAAAAGACATTTCTACTGAAAGAAATGGGCTGTGCCATCTTTCCACACCTCCTGGACTAGGGAATGTGGTTTTAGTTTAAGCACAAAATGTAGAAAACCGGTTTATTTTTGCCCATTGGGACTCCTATGCCTGCAATATTGATGGCTGGTGGAAGCAGAGGCTGGAACTGATGTGATCTTTAATCTAAACCATGGCTGTCCTTGATGCTTGCCCTGTGGACACAGCCAGTGCTTAGCTACCAGCCAGGCAACCCTGGTGCTCTGCACGAGGATGTGATCCTGCAGGCTGCTGCCTTTGTAGCTGAGCACTGGAGGCACACTGACTCCAGACAAGCAAGTTCAATGTGCCAGTCCAGCTGGTTCAATAATTAATTCCCTCCTCTTTAGCAAAAAATAGATGCTTTCTTTGTCAGCACGCATATGCCTCTTGCAACCCTCTTGCCCTTCCTCTCCTCCTGGAAAGGATGAGGATAATTCTTACCTGTGCAAAGGCTGGTCCCAAGTAGGTTAAGGGCCCTAGGAGAATGACCTATTTTTGTTTGTAACGCAGTTCAAGCACAGCAGGATTGCTGTGCTGAGGCAGACCGGAGGATAATCTGCACTGGTATCCCATTTCATGGAGCAGCCAGCGCTGTGTACCTCAGGAAAGGGTGAAACCCATCTTTGCAGTGCATCTGGCTCTGTTCTTCCCTTGGAGGTGTAGGAGTAGTTACGCACACAAATACACTGGCTGAGTGGTTTTATATGTGTGTGGATGGATTGTAGTGAATAAGACCACATGCTATTTGATGACATTGGGTGATTCCAGATGCTTTGACCCTGCACACTGAACTGTCTAGCTTATCAGTGGCAAAGCCCTGAGTAAGGTATGTAGGTCACTCATTTAGAGGTATCCCTGTGCTGTGATGCACCCAACTTGTGCAACATGCCTGTCTGGAGGAGCGATCTGAATGCATGTGGATGTGATGGAGGGAGTATGTAGGGGGTTGCCTTGTTGGGGGTGCTGCCTGGAAGGTGGGGCTATTAGCAGCCTTCCTGGAAGAAATGCATTTGTGGGCACAGGCAGCTCACTGACAACATGGTCCTCCAGGACTGTGGTGGCAGCCATACCATGCAGGAGGTGGACAGATGGATGCCATCACCAGTGAAGGAGGAGAGTGGAGGCACTCATCTTCATGTTGTGCTCATCTTGGCCTGTCTCGAAGCTTTGTGACTCCTGCCAATGTAGATAACTGGTTAACGATGCTGTTAGGGACACATAATTATTTGAGGAGCATAATGCTTTTGTAATGTTTTTTGTAGGTCCTTGAGGTCCATGAAAATTTGGACAGGCAAATGCAAGACAACTATGAAGAAGACCTGAGTGAAAAGGAGAAGGCAATTGTTCGTGAAATGTGCAATGTAAGAACTCCTCTGAGTAACTCCAGGGGTTTCTTTCAAAGTCTTTTCTTAGAAGTATGGAGGAGCAGGGATCTCCTGCATAGAAGTCCTGACTGATGCGAGATGCACAGACACAAGGGCAGAGTGGAGGCTTGGCTGACCACTGCTTTGGGTATCAGTAACCTGAGTGCCTCATTCTTTGCATGAAGCAGGGTTTGCTCAGCTGGCAATTCCCACTTTCCTGATTTCAAGGGTGTAGAGTAGCTGGTCTGGCTGACGGAGGGCTGTGCTAGGGGTGTTCCCTGGCAAGGAGAGTGCTGTTAACACTTGACTCCACCTGTGCCCTCAGGGACTTGGTTTGGGCTGAGCAGCAATTGGTTACCATCTTTAAAGCTGTACAGCTTGAATGGGTTTGATCCTAAACCGTGAGATAACATCAGAGGGAGAATCTTCTTGTCTGAAGCTGTTGGTTAGCACCATGATGCCTGGAGTGCTATCAGCACTACTAACATGTTGGGCAACCACACTGTTAACTGAACTTGCCACATCTTCTGTGGTGGGCCTTCGCACCAAACCTCTGCTCTGCGGTGCCTACTGCTGTGGCACTGCTTCCAGCTGCAAAGCACCTCTGCCATGCTTTAGCTTTGAGCAGATTTGAGAGCAAGCATCCTTGGCAAGGGCTGAGGTACTTCAGTTGCTGGATACCTATGACCAAAGCCAAGACCAGAGTAAATGGGCACATGCTCTTTTGGGTATTTTGTCTGTTTAATGCCACATCCCCTTGTGGCAGCGGGAGTGGTAAACACCGTAACTTGGTCCTTCCAAATGGACTAATTTCTGTTTGTCTGTCATCAGCTGTTTTTTTCTTTAAATATTCATTTAATGGAGGAAGATATAAAGTGCTTTGCAGCTTTTTATTTTTAAAGAAATTGTCTCCCTCTACCCAGTGGCCCTAGAGTGATAAACTGTATGTTTTTAGAAAGTCATACATGTGTATTTTTAATCACTGCCTTTTCCGTTCTTTTTTCTGTTCATGGTAACATCTTTTCTGTAAGCATGGCAGGGGTGACCTAACATTGAACTTAACTTCTGAACCTAGTGTATTCGTTTATGCTGTTATCCAAAGCAAAACCAGTTCTCATTTCAAGAGGGACTAATTAGAAAATGCATCGCTGGTGTTTTCCTTGGGAACTGGTGCGCAGGTGCCATCCAGTGGCTCTGTTGAGAATTACGGCGCAGCTCTGGGAAACGGCTGATGATGACTTAGACATTGCAATTGTAGAAACCCTGCAGTTCCTCAGAGACTTTGGATTTTGATTCCTATTTTCCCCATCCAATTATTCTTTCTTAAAGGTTGTCTGGCGAAAGCTGGGTGATGCTGCGAGCTCCAAACCCTCCATCAGGCAACATCTGTCAGGAAACCAGTTCAAGGGTCCCTTGTAGGAGCGGCGTCCCGGAGACTGGAGGTGATTGATTCTGTGAAGACTGAAGAGGCAGAGCTCAGCGTTTCTGGCTGCCTGTTCTTTGGGAGTTGGGGTTGAGTTTCTTCAGGGTTTTCTTTTTCTCTTTTTCCCCCAGCTTTTTTTTGTAACAATAGTGTAAATATGGCAGCTAAAGGCCTGATTTCCAGGCTATGGTGCTCTGGAACTACTGTTCAATGGGTAACCATCCAGTAATGCCAGACTTGCATCATTTGTATTGTAGTTCAAACCTGCTTTGTTGTAATGGTCTGTTTGTAGAATTAACTAACTCGAGAGAATTTCTATGAGGAACAAGAAGAACCCTTAAACTGCACAGAAGTCACAGTATCACTCCTATCCACCCGCTTGTCAGTGATTCATAGCTGGGTTAGTGACTCCAGGCAGCACCTTCCAAGGAAAATGCAACTTGAATTCACTGGCTTACTGCCTGCCCAGCTCCTGAGCTGCTAACACTTGCTTTTGGAGGTCCTGATTCGGAAGAATGACATGCACCTGTTTTCACAAAGCGCTGTGGAAAATACTGAGTGGTGAGCTAAAAACGCCAGCACCACTCTATGTTGTACGGTGGTACTCACCACACAAGCCTGCAGAAAGGCGTGAGGCTCTGTATCAGCTGTTAATGAACTACTTTTCCTTAAAAATGACACGAGGTATCTGCAGTCACAACGTGAATGAAGTCACTTAGCCACACACCAGTATTCCCTACAAACATGGCAGCACTTTCCCTGTAAATCTTCTACTGCAGAGTAATTCATCAGAAACTGCTGTCCTCACAGTGCTTGTGGTGTTCACAGGATCTTCGAGAGCAGCAAACCTTTTACATAAGGAAGATCTGGGTGTTTTTTTCAATGTTCTTGCTGGATCCCTCACCTATACTGGTTCCTGTGTAAGGTAGCTGAACAACAACCTTGCAGAGCTGAATAAAAACGCCATAAACACAGGCTGTCGGCTGAGACTACTTTCTGCCATTCAAGCTTTATTTTTGTTAACGAACCAAAACAAGTGGGTTTTCCCTCTTCAAATGGTTGTATATAAAACAATGGGACTTAAGTTCTGCTATTGTGGAGTAGCTGCTTGTATAGTTGTAAGAATTTGCCCCCCTTCTTTTCCAAGTTGTCAAAGCAGCTATCCCTATATTTCATTAGATGTTCTTTCCCAATAGTCCAGGCAAGCAGGGCCGGGTTGTTAAACTCATTGGTGTAAAATAATTCTAAAGACAGGCATGTGAAAAGATCAAAGCCTCCTCTTCAAATGTCGCATTGATTATAGTGATTAGTTTGAAAATTTAATGACCTCAAACACCATCACTTTCTTTTTATCTCTGTAAAAATCAGTCACAGCTACAGACAGCTGAATTAACTGGACAGGTTCTTCCTCTTAAATGAATTTGTTCTTCCAGTTAAGTTCTTTGATTTGTGGTTTTGTGTTAACAAGGTGCACCGATACAATACCAAGGAGCCCTTGCTGCAAGTTATGAAAGGTAATTGGTCCTGTGGTATACAAGAAACTAGCTGCCTGGGTGAAGAATTTGCAGTGTCTGAGCTGGAATCTGTAACCAGTAAAAAATAAGAGAAGGAATACAATCAAAATACACAGTATCCGGTAAGAGTAAGCACAACTTCAGTATTCATTTCAGAAACAAAAATGTAACAGTTGAGTAGGTTATTTTTTAAAAAGCAAGAACCATTCCCCAGAACGCAGACACACTCTCACTTGTATATTTACCTGTAGCTTGTTTCTTAGTATGAATTAAGTTCTCAGTCAGCAAACACTGAGTTACTTAACTCTTAAATGTAGTAGTATTTACATCCTATGGAGGCAGGAAAAATCCATTCTTGAGTCTGTCTCCTTTAAAATATTGCATCTTTGGAGGACTGTGGATTTCCTCCTCTTTGCCTTTTTTTTTGACCACCAGTTTCTAGGCACCATTGATTACTTGTCTTCCTCCTATACAATTTATACCTTAAGATTGTTGTACCAGAAAAGGTGATGTAAAGCAGACATCATTCTTCCTTAACATCTAATATTGAACAGAGGGTTACTTTAATCTGTCTGCTTGAAAGCCCATTCTAATTTCGGTGGCATCTAATCGCTGGATTAAGCAGAGAATTTAAGCATATTGGGAACAAGGTTAATTTACGTCACTGAATTTTAACTAACGCAATGCAAATGTTGCCAGCACTTGTAGAGAGTTAATTGTGTTGATGAGATGCTTGCTATTTTAGGAGTGCATTAGACTAGCAGGTCCTCTGAACAAGATAAGAGCTGTATTACTAGTCCAATTACTACTTTCTCCAGCTATGTAATACTCAAATATTCCCTGCTATCAAATCTCTATCAAAATCTATTCAATGATCTCAAGCAAAGCTTGTTTTATTCCACCTGCAGATTTCATCTCCAAAGGAAAGAGTGCTGCAATTAAGGTCTATTAGTGCTGCAAATCCTGAAGAGGCAGTTCACAGGGTAGCCAGTAGTTCAGCTGAACAACCTTTTTATACTCTTAGGGTAGATTCTATTTTTTTTAAGATTCTCTTTAGCAGCACGAATCTTCAGGGTAAAATGTGTGTCACTGATACTGCAGAACATACTGTACATTGGGATGTTCTTGTCTAGGAGCTTTTAGAATTGCTACTCTTCATAGTTAGCTCCATTTGAGCTGTAAAGTGTCTTCCTTGGGTAAAATGATGCTCAATGACTTTACAGGATGACTTGGGTGCTGAATTTTCAGTTGTCTAAAAAGATGGGGTTTATGCATATTTAGATGCATTACCTATGTGCTAAGTCTTCTGTGAAAGCTAACTGAGGAGCTTTATATATTCAACTGGGGGGAAGCATCCCTTGAAATAGTGGCCATTAATTTGATGTATTTTGAGCAATAGTCCAAATTAATTTCCTCAAGATTGAAGCCCTGGGTTCTGCAATCCTCTGGCAAAGAAAGCATCCATTGTTTAGACATGGACTTCGCTTACTTAAGGAAAGTAAAATCACATCCTTGACTTTTGTTGGAGTGGTTGAAGTAAGCAGCATTTCCCTAACAGTTTTGGAAATGCTGTGGTGTGACCAGCTTCAGCTGGCTCTCTGCACCTTGAGAAGACTGCTGAGCACAACCTTGTTTGAAAATGGCACATTTTTTATCCAAATACTAGATATAAAAAGAAATCAGTGTTAAAGTGACCTTTTATCTTTCTAGAAACTGTGGGGGAAGAGTACCTACTGATCTTCTTCAAAGTGCATGACTGAAAGGTGATAAAACTGTATATTTTTCATAATGTGGGGAAAGTCTATTTGTGCTGCTTTAGAAATCAGTTTTAAAGTTTGATTTCTGTTAAACCTGTGATCTTACAGCCCTGCTCTATTTTCTGTATATGATTTACAAAGAACTGGAAAAGTCAGCACCTGCTGTTGTGTACATAGCAAAATTCTTTAGACCTTAGCACGCGTTTTTACCTATTATTGAACCACTCTGGCTTTTTGGGGGCGGGAAAGTAATAGTACAGATTTTTTTAATGATGTGTGTAAAACATTCATTTGAAATATTTTAGTAAAAATGAAGTAAGAGATTGATTGTGATAGTGTATACTTCTAGTTGAATAAAATACATCCTTTTTAAATAAACTGACGAGTAAGATTTGGGAGACCCCTGCTGAAATATCTTGCAATACACCACAGTTATGAACCCTGACCTAATAGGAAAAACCTGGAAATCCACTAAATTCAGAATCAATTTTATTTGAGTAGATGTGAGCAAAGTAGTCCCATTTATAACCAGGATGTTCATCACAGTAGGCTGTTACATTCAGACTTTCACACTTACAAAATATATATATTATGTACAGGAATTTGCAAATAGGTGTAAACATACAATACTTTAAGATACCAGTACATTCCAAACAAAAAAATATCAGCAAGGCCAACACCTCAAAATGATTCCTGTCAGCTAGCACTCAGAATCTCTCTTAAATACAGTAGCTTTTACGCTTGACATTGTGTCTTTTTAATCACTAAACACAAAAGTTACTTATTACAAATTTCATGGTATCTGGCTATTTTGATAAGCAAAAATAGGCACTGATTTCTAGAAGGAAATTTTCTTCTTGCTGATACAATTGAGCCAATATGGCTGGTTTTGCTAGTACAAAGTAATCCAGTGCTGGAATAACTCAAGACAATTTAAACTTAAGTCAAATGTATAAAGTTAGGATACTGCAAAGCTGATTAAAATCTAGAAGCCTACATAACTCACCATAAACAATACTGAAAACAGATCAGCTAAATTTTCATTTCACCTCCTCATTTCTTCATCTAAATTATACAAATTACCCTCCTCTTCATCTTTACAATGTAGGTTTTGGCTAGCTACTCCTGCCTAGAAACGGATATCGTGCAAATTACCTCATGCTATCTCATCCATGTAGCACGTCCAAGTCCTGCTACAGGTGGCATACCAGGTGGTGGAATTGGAGGTGGTACAGGTGGCTGTCCACCTGGGGGAACAGCAGGTGGGGGGTAACTGGCTGGTGGCATTCCCAGCCCTGGAGGTGGATGAGGTGGTACTGCATGAGTTGGAGGCAGTCTTGGAGGTGGGAAATTAGGGTTGTATGTGGGTGGAGGAGGATATCCTGGAGTAGGAGGTGGAATATTGGGCGGGGGGAAAGAAGCAGGGGGTGGAGGTGGAACTGGTGGTGGAGGGTTGGGAGGATAGACATGAGGATGATACGGTAGATGAGCTGGTGGTCCATAGGCGGGTGGTAAACCTCCATAAGTTGGTCCTTCTGTTTTCATCATTGACTGAAGACTCTGATAACCCTCCCCTGACATATAAGAATTTGTAGTAGACATCCCTGTAATGTAACTGGTGGGGGGTGGAGGCGGGGGACGATGCGGCAGAGGTGGAGGTTGATGTACTGGGGCAGGATGAGCAGGAGGAGGAATCTGGACCTTTGGCATATCTACTGAGTCCACAGTAGTAGATTGCTCTCCTTCTCCCATTGAAACTGCAGTTGTCAAAGGAGGCTTGCGCTCTGGAAGAGAAAATTTCATTCATTTTTTTGAAGGACAGTGGCAATAACAGCTTCTGAAAACTTTGTATTTTTCTTCCAGTTAACTTATCAAAAAAGGACTCAATTCTCCAAGTCTTTGAATGCCACGTGATATTCAGTCAGACCTTCTTAAGCCACCAGAAAATAATTAAGCTGCCTAACAAAGATCCAAGGTCAGCTTTTCCCATTCTAAAACTTAAATACATCTTCCTTTCTTACTACTATTTCCTTACAATTTAAATATTGTTCTGCAGCCAGCAGAAAGCAGACTGGACGGACAGAATCACAACTAACAGATTCAGAAGTCATGGGACCCAAGAAACCACAAAACTTTTGATCATGTTTCAATCTTCTTTAGTCCAGAAGGACTCCTTTCTTCCTCTTTTACATCCCAGGAGGTGGCCTGAGATTACCCTCTGCACTTCACTTGCCTCCCACATTTGGAAATCATTTGAGAATACAGTCTAAAGTCTCAAGACTTTAACACTTGGTTTTAAACCCGTTTAAACTTTTAGTTTATGAAAACTGGAGGGGGTAAGTAAGAAAGAGCAACAGGTTGCCTGGGACATAAAATCTTACCAGCTTTGTTCCACTGTTTTCAGGGAACTCCTTACCTAACAGTCTAGGGAAGTTCATGAAAAGGTCGGAAATTTACAGAACTGTACTTGGCCATTTCTGGGAAGAACGTGCTTTAAGCTGTCTTCTCTTTAAATAGAAATCCAAGTTATTTTTTTCCCTCTTATTGCAGACATTATAAAATAAGGAATACCACAATGAAAAGACTGACCTAATGGCAAGATTTCTCTACGGTCATACAGTCAGTATTAAAATGCCCAACAAACCAAGAGTTTGGGACATCTTCACATCCACCTTGCTTTGTATATATAAGAATCTAAGATATTCTTCAGTAAGAAAAGTTATTTAGAAGCAGATGGACGGCAGTAATTTTGAGTGACATGCAACAACTAAGCTGACAGTGCTAAATGGAATTTGAGATAAATCCACCTTCTAGAACTTCTGCTCATTTGGTCAATAAGCATTCTTGATTTTTACCTGATTTTTCCTCAGATCCCCAAAAAACAAACACTTGGCCTCTAAAGACTGTATAAGCATTGAAATATTTTAAGAACAATGATTTGCTTGTATAAATTCTAAGAGGAAAATTTTAGATAAAATGGAAAACAAATTCATTACCTGCCTGCATAGGATTTACCTTTTCTAAGCAGTCGTAAGTTTAACAACAAAATTGTCCCCTGGGACAACTACGTAATTAGATCGTGCAATGCTGGCTGTGGTACCTATGATTTCAATGACTTCCAGTTCCCAAATTAAAGCAGGCAAGAATTTCCCCATTTGCTTATTTTTCAGAATAATTCTGGATGCAAGATGTGCACTCAAGATTTAACAACTGAAGGAATAATGAACACTATATTTAGAAGAACCCCTTCATTTTTAATTTGATTTTAACAAACAGAAAGAATGGTCTTACTATATTTCGATGTACTTATTCTCTATTGCAGTTCCCTATTAGAAGCTGTCATCTTAGAGTTACATTATGGACCACGGTTTATAAAATATTTATGTCATATTTAAGGGTCACTGGAAGGACAGCTAATGCATCAAGTCACTGGAAGCACATTTTTCTAACAGTACAGTTCATTTTGCAAACATAAGACATGTGCAATGTTAAAGTTCTCAGGCAGATATGAAGTCCTCTTTTGGGAGACAGCAAAGAAAGCATCCCCCTTACTCTTCAGAAGTTACACACCTGCAGAACTTGTATAATAAGGACGTAACATGGAGGACTTCCGTAGGACAACTGGTAGCTACTTTAGTAAGGTAATATGGCATCTGCCATCCTTTTGAGCACCTAAGTCTCTTGTTTGCCTGCTAGTGACAATTATAGTCTTCTAGGCCTTTAACAGTCACAACTTTATTTTGCCTTTGTCCACCTAGTACAGTCTTGTTTCCATCATAACTTCTTTGCTTCTGTATGGAAAAGCTTGTGCTACCAAGATCAAATTCTCTCTAGAGCTTACCTACCTTTCACTTGCCAAGCTGATTAATCAAGTCAACAACCTCTGCCCCCTCACTGTGATCATCATCTGAATGAAAAGTAAGGCAATGAACAGCAAGAAGGAATGTGTTTAAGAAAATTAAAGCTTACCTGGAGGTGGATGTGCAGGAGGTATTGGTGGATGTGAAGTTTCAATTTTAGGAATCTTAGATGGTGGTGCTTCTAAAAAAGATTTGGAAATTCCTAATTGGGCATTGCTTTGCAATATTTTCTAAATTCCAACTCTGGTCTCACACTAATGATTATCTTATTACACTATGCAAAAGTACAGTGGAAATCCTACATACTGTTTAATAAAAGAAAGCTAAAGTACAGACCTTTGTAAAAATAAAGTGGCATCAAGCATTACACAGAAACCTAAAGAATACATGCCTGTAAGTTCAAGCTGTGCATTTTTTAAGTAGGGACAAGTTGTCCAATAACAGTAGATAAGTGAAGATGAGCATATGCACATTTTTCTAGCACAAAATTGTAAATAGTTAAATCTAAGAAAATATTGAACTATTCTCTGCTAGGGGAACAAGTGTCTAGAAATAAAACTGTAACTGCACGGGAGACAGAAGAGACAGCTCTCTGGAATCTGCAGAGCCAGAGAGGGGGAAATGCCAGACTTCCTTAAGGAAAGGTTACAGAATCACATCCTAGCTATCCTGAAATACATTGCTCCAGAAGAGCAAAATGAAGAAAAAAAAACCAAACAAGGAGAACTAGATGTGATCACTGCAATGAAGCATTTCTTAATCTAGACTGTTTATTGATACGGAATACTTTTCACTGGCAGCTATGCCAACAACTAATTACAAATGTCACTGACTACTAACAGACATATCATTAGGGCAGCTATTTAATGACATGGTACCTTCAATTGCTTCAGGGTCCTACCGCTTGCTGAAGAACTACACCAAATGATGCACAGAGTTACACACTGAGAGTTAAGCAGGCTAGCAAGACTTCTACTGAATAGCCTGTATTAAGGGGCTGCACTTGGGAAAAAGTTGTACTCCAACTTTTTCAAGTTTTGCACTTAGGGACATTTTAAGTTATGGTATATATTTAAAGGAACATTTATAGTTACAGTATATATTTAAAGGCACATCATTAGGATCAAAATAGTTTCAAACTACCAAAGCTGTAAGCAAACAAAGTGTCTATCAGCAAATTACTTATTTTGGTTAAAAGGGTAAAAATCATCCTTTACCTTGTGTCTTTGTCTCTTCTTTTGGAGATACAGCCTGTTAAAAAAAAGAAAATAAAATAAGACCTTTGCAAAATACAAAGCATTTTAAAATGGTAGTAAGTGAGCAAAACAGGAAACAACCTGCTGAAGAGTATTTGTATGGTTCTAATTAAACCAGAACCAGTTTCCTCCTCCCTTCCATAAAAGGAGGCAGGACAAACGCTTTACTCCTTTCTTTTTATTAGGAAGCTAATTATGTCCAGTCTCCTTAGACAAGTGCAACACAAACACTGAACAAAGTCAAATCACATTGGGAAAGCTCAGTTTAACTGGCAGAATGAATAAGACTGAAGGAAAAAAAAAAAGGCAGGTATTTTAGAGACAGCATTTTCCTGCTGTTTTCACTGCTGAGCATTGCATCTCATTTAACTTACTTATCATCCACTGCATATATGTCATGGTCTGGTACACTGCTCACTGAGCTGAAAGCAAGAGACTTGGACTCTGTTCTTGATTCTGCTCTGACCTGTCATTCAACCTTTGCCAAAATCACCTCAGGCCTTTATGCTTTATTTCCCAGGACAGGAGGGCAGTGAAAGCATCGCTCAGTGTAAAACATTTTGGAAGCCTTCAGATGGAAAGCACTGTATAAAAGCCAAATATTATGCTAGAAAATAAACTTCATGCACACTGAGCAAAACCCACAAAATCTCCCATCATCCTTCCAATCCCAAATTTTTGGTTAGGTTTTTTTGTCGTTTTGTTGCAAAAAGTCTTTCCAGCTTACTTAGTCCAACTGAGATGGCTAGTGATGGTCTTTAGGAAAAGAAGAAAACCTCACTGAAATTTTAAGTACAATAATCATAGTTATGAACATTTAAAATTAATGATAAAAGAGGGCTGTGGTACATGGCTTCTCTGTTTTTTGAACGAAAGGGATCTTTTTCAGGGACTATTTACCTCCAGTGGCTTTACCTTCACAAACTTGCTCAGCCTCCATCATATTATTTTCCACGGCAAGAAGGAACACGTACTTCAGTCCAACTTGAACAATGTTCCTTAATTCTTATGAGTGTTCTCAAGATTTTTGCTGTCCAATACAAAGGAACCCAAGGCCTGCTTGTGGCTACCTCATTCTTATATTCATAGTCATTTCAATTCATCTCCAGCCACCTTCTTTCTGGCTGCTCTCTTGCTTTTCAAAGACAATCTTTACCTTCCCATTACAAACATACATACTTTTCTTGACGACTCACTCATCTATTGCCTTCATTTTGCTGGGTGGTCTTTTCTCAATTTTCTAACACTAAATTCCTTGCCTGTAAAACTGCATGCAAACATCAGATCTCCCTGCACGTTCAAATAGAAGCACTATTTATTGCAACATTCCCAACAATCATTCATTCTGTGAAGTCAGTTAATTACTTCAAGAGACAAGTAATTCTATTACTGTGCATTTCTTAACATGAAGCAGTGTTCAGAAAATAATGTCACTGAGATACACTGTTAGAATGGAAGAAGCAACTGGAGCCAAGTATCTCTTGTGATAGAAACCCATACATCAGTTTAAATTGTATTTAAGCTAAAGGAAAATAAAACTGAAAAAATCAAGAAGCAACAAAACCAAAGCATATAAAAATTAAGTCACTTTTCTAATAATAGCAGCTGCCAAAAGAGATGAAGGTTTTTCCTGGCCCTTCCACTGCACAGTACTGCTCCAGCCATGACACCCTAGGGTCAACATGATTTATTAGCATGCTGATTGTTATTTAATTAGTTAAATCCGTATTTCAGTAAAGCTGTTCTTTTAGTGCACTGAAATTGCTTCCACTAACAGTTTCTAGTTTAACCTAATTAAATACCTTATTTACATCTAATTCACCAGTATGTTCTTAGTGAAGTCAACTGAACATTAAAGTGCACCTCACTACTAGAGATGTAGTAGATACTTCAGATGTTTGGTATAAGTCTGTAAGTCATGGGCCAATGCTAGTTGAAAGTATCATGGTTCAGTAGAAGGTAATGGAATTATAAGAGTTCTTGTAAATGGATAATATAGCCTCCAGGAACAAAGTGTATTTATATTCTGTACAAACCAAAGAAGTCACACAAAGCCCTATTTATAGGAGGCAAACACTTTAAGTAAGGTTTATGGTACATCTAACTGAAGAACGTTTTAGAGGCACCAAGTAAATCTTTCAAGCACTACACATCTTGTTCCCCTAGACTGCTTTCTGGAGAATGAACAATTTCAGACCATCACATTTGCTTTTCTCTAATTCATGCTGTCTCTGCTGTTCAGCTATGAAAGTGCTACTGAGTCACCCTTTGCTTTATAGCTATTCTGGATACCTACAATGTACCAGGACTTACACCTTTTTATCTGCACTATTCACTTCCACTGGTACAGGTTTCCCAGAAAAGTTGTGGCTGCCCAGTCCCTGGAAGTGTTTTAGGCCAGCCTGGATGGGTCTTTGGGGAACCTAGCCTGTGGGAGGGGGTTGGAACTACATTTTAAGGTCCCTTCCAACCCAAACCATTCATGATTAAATGATGTTCCAGGCATTTTTGCTGCAGAGGGAGGGGGAAGAGTGGGTGGGGTGGAGTGGGGAAGATAAGTTCATTGCCCAACAGATCTAACAAACCACACAAGCAGAATTTATGCCAATGGTAGAAGTATGAAAAGAAATACTTACTAACTATACAGAGCTCTCCCAATTTTAAAGCTAATTAACAACTGTTACCAGCTTTCTATGTAGCCTAAACAACTCTGAAGTTCAGTGCAAGAATTACAAATTTCAGTACAGATTTTCCCCTCCAGTAGTAGGATATGTTCTGCAATTACAAGAGACCAAGGTTTTACAGCACTATAATCTTCTCTTGTTTTGGGAGGCTGCTATCAGAAAGATGCTGCACTCTTCCAGTTCTATCTCATAGCATTTGTTGCTTCTTCCTGTTTTTTGGGTTGTTTTTTCTGTTGTTGCTTGGTTTTATTTTTTCCTTAATGTTTGTTCTCTAATTTGGGCATGCATTAATTACATGTTAGAGAAAAAGGTGCAAAAGCTACACAAAATTTAGTTTCTAAACAGACTTAGTCCAAAGATTTTACTTCTCAAAGCAGCCTTCTTACTAAGTACATACGAGAAAATCTGAGTAACACCTTAGCCCCTATTTTGTTTGGTGTTTTTTTTTGTTTCCATTTCTTTAGTTGTGGGTTTTGTTTGTTTGTTTTTTAATATAATGTACAAGTGAAAAAAAAAACAACAAAAAGTGCAGATTAAAGATCAAAAGCTTCAGCTGAATTTCATTATTGAAGGAAAGCACTCTGAGTACTTGTGATATTATCCAACTGCTAACTTACCTTATTTTCAATGATGAGGTGATAATACAAAGTGAGACTTTAATGTATGACACATTTATAGGCTTCTACTGTTATTTGATTATTTTGAAAGACTTCAGGAATTTTGACATACTTTTAGAAGTCACCATTCATATATAAGAGAATTGTAACCAAACACCAGAGTCAGATAACGTCTTCATCAGCATTATGCACATCCAAATTCAGGTATGGCACAAGAGGCCTTCCCTAAATCAAGCCTGCTTTAATAGCAGAAACAACAGAACTCGATAGTACAGAACCACAAATAATTAGAATCTTAATAGGTCATGCTGACTTAAAAAGCCCTTCCACAAGTTTTGCCTCAATTGGCATACAAATGCAGCATGCCAAAACTAACACACTTGCCATATAACCGGTGAACAGTTTACCACCTACACTAACATACTGTGCCATATAATCAATGGAAGTCTACCATACCAAATTAATTACCAGGCTCATTTTTAAAGCAAACACAAGTCTGCTGTACATCGCGGGCTTCAAAATCAAATGAATGTCAGAACAGCTTGAAAATAAAATGCAAGTTAAAGTTAAACTTACTGCAGGTCTTTTAATCTGTCTAGGAGGACTTGACTGGGGAGACGGCTTTTTAGATTGCTGTGCTTGTGTTTGCTGCTGCTGCTGCTGCTGCTGCACTGACTGTTGCGACTCTTTTTGCTGCTGAGCCTGTGATTGCTCTGAACCCTGAGACTGCTGTGATTGCTGTACCGTAGGTGTCTGGGGTGTAGACTGAAGAGATGGTGGCTGCTGCAACTGGTGAGGTGTATGATGAGGCATTTGCTGTTTTCCCTGCGAGTACAGATCCAGGATCTGATGACAGATGTCTTAAAAAAAAAAAATCCAAAATATTATACTCACAAAATGTACAAGTGTACATTAAATATACAATTATAAACTCAGCTTAACTCTTTTAAAACAGCCTATTTTTCAATTTATACTTGCATTTCAAAATTCTTCTGCCTATGCTGAACAACATGTAGACGTAGATGCATGCCTTCCAGAAGAACAAAGTGTCTTGGTATTAATATACCACAACATTACTGTACACTTGGACAGCCAAGTAACTGTGTAACAACAGGGTAGTAATACAGTAAGAAAGTGAAGGAAAGAAGATTGTATGTTAAAACTTACATGTCTAGTTAGGCCAGTCAAAAGAGTTTTAGAAAACTAAGTAAAGGGCTGTATTAAAGTCTTCCAACACATTAGCAGATCAAGGCTGTAAGAAACAGGTAGGACCAACTGATAAACAGGTGCAAGAGCAGCACTCAAGAAAACCTTTCTAGGAAAGCTAAATGAGTTCTTTTCATGAGCATTAATTGATGCAGTAGCAGAAACTGGAGAAATGCCCATTCTACAATCTTCTTTGATGATGATTCAAAAGGTTCTATCTGAAACTGAAGAAACTCTGGAAAAAAGTCATAATAAAAACACAGCAAGTAACCATCTAAAAAATCATCAGAACTGTAGGATATTCACCCAAAAGCTTTAAGAGCAACACATAGTATTTTGCTTAAAAAAAATTTAGAACCCAATGCCACTGTGATAAACATACAGAAGGCTTCTAAAGCAATTTACAGAACTAGAAGTATGCTTTGCCTGACATTTATACCAGCTAAGACAGTAAAAACTTTAATGAAGTGACCACATAACCACTATTTAATAAGAGTCAAGAAAGGTCTAGGTTTATTTTATGAACTTGCTGGGGCTCTCTCCCTCAAAAGTACAAGCAGCAGGCAAACATAAGCAACATACACACACAAATGAATTATTATCAAGATATCTGTATTGATGACAAAGATTCGTAATTCATCCCATCAGAATTCACCCCTATAATCTGTTCCTCAGTCATGGTACATCATAAAAAAAAAACAAAACCAAAGAACAACCTAGCATAATTCAGTTGAAGAGGTCAATCATCAATGAGAAAACCACTGGAAATCGGGCTCCATTAGTTCTAGAGCTCAGCAGACTGCTTATTTTAAATGGAGAAAGGGGAATAATTAAAAAAAATAGAAAACAACACATCATGACAATTTTGCAGCTAATTAGCTGTCTTATAAACTAAAGAAATCATAAAGGAAATACTGACCAAAAGACTTATAATAATAACCAAGTTTGTCTCCAGACTAAGTCAGTTCAATTAGTTTAATTTAAACCCTGGTTAAGGCATAGCACATGTGACCTGACTTATATATTCTACACATGATTATTTTGACTAAATAGATAGAATGAAATTTGCATTTACTTATGACCTAGATCACACAGTTAAAGGAAATACTCCTCCGTCTGTGGTAAATGTTTTTTTCATACCTTCCAGAACATCAACAGGAACATCTTGGACAAATTGCTCCCACCATCGTCTGTACATTGGTTTTGATGTCCATTCCTGTATTTCAAACTTACACAAACGGCCTGCTAAGTACATAACTGCAACAGCTATGATCTCAGGTTCCCACTGCAGTGACAGTGTAGTGCAGAGACTTGAATAAAAACAAATAAAAATTAATAATAGTAGTAATAAATAACCTCCACAACCATGAAGGTCTCTGTCACAGTACAACACTTCCACGTACAACAGCTATAATTAACATGGTATGAAATCCCACAACACTTTTAACATCTGAGACAATTAAAATTAAGACCCTTGTTAAACTGAAGAGTTTATATAACTGTTTCATTATAGCAGTAGTGCAGAAACAAGGTAATTTTACACAGGTAATTCAGAGGACATATGTCTATACAAGCAAAATACCACTTAGGAACATCAAGTTTAGAGTTGAAAAGTAGAAAACATAAAACTATATGAGTGTGGAAGAATAAGGAAAAGACAGCGTTATATTCCAAGTAGGGGCAGCTACTTCCCACTGATTCTCACCTGTAGTGTTTAATTAAATATAGTGTTCATGTATACTGCTACATAAGTGTGCTGTCACTGCATTACACTGGTTAGGGATTTTGGAGTTGTCCAATGTTTTGCTATAAAATGTAAACAAATATTACCCATCCCCCTCTCCCCTGAATAGCCAACATGAACTTGTAAAGCACAATGCAAGTTTTAGATCAAGCTGTAAAAACTGTAAAAGGTTCTCTCTTGAATAGCTTCTGATAAAGCTAATGCTGAGATAACTGGTATTATTAACTAAGTTCTTGTCATAACCAAAGTTAGTGCTTCCCAATATTCATTTTAAATTACAATATCATGTTTTCTCTTTTTTGTTTTCCTTTAAGTTTTCCTCCATAGACTCTATAACTATCTGCTTAAAGACTTTTAGCTCCAGCCAGCCAGCTAAGTCATTAATATGTCCTTGAAGTTCCTCCTGACAGACTCAGCAGTGACAGTCAAACCATTTTTGTTCCACCTGTAAGATCATCACCTGCAAGACCAACAGCAGGTTGGTCATTTGACATCCAAATACATTCAGCAACCTTGAGCTCAAATTAATTTACAGATTTTAAGTGGTATCTACAGAAAGTGGACCACACTGGGGTACTACAAATTAGGCATGTAAATAAAAAATGCGTATCTTTTTTTACGGTGTTCTATTGCTGTAGGTATGACTGAAAGCAGACTACTTAGCATTTCTGAATAGTCAGGCCACTTTGACATATTTTTTCAGGTTTTGTACAGAAATTAAAAACTACATTTAGCCACCCTTGTTGAATTAACCTGCCCAGCTCTGCAGAATCCTCTTCACCAGGGCTATAACGTACTGAGTTGTTTTGTGAGGTTTTTTGGGGTGGGCAATTTTTTTTCCCAGTACCACACTACACATGAAAAGTGTTTCTACACACACTCCTGTTAAGTGATGTGATCCTCATACTGCAAATCCAATATTCAAGAAACAGTATACATAGCACTAAAGCCTGTATTCCTCCTTGAATTTAATGGCCAGTTTACTTCTACCAAAGCACTGCTTTTAACAAAAAAAAAATAAAAAATAATATTGACCAACACAATTGAATTGGGAAGTGGCATCTTCTCCCAGGAAGTGCCATGCTTCTCAGACTGGGCAAGAAGTCAGCTTCCATCCTGGAGATCTGTAATTTTGTTTGGCTCTTTCAAAGAGGAGCTTTTTTTTAACGCAGCACTAAATCATTACCTCAAAACTGCGAAGTTCTGAATTGTCTACTTCTATACTTATCCTAGATTCCCTGCTCAGTGGTAATCAATGCTATCATGGTAATGACGGAAGAAATACTGGTGAATGTGATCATGAAAACATATAACAAGCAGAAAAGATACATGTGTCAAAGAAATATCCAATCACAGACTAAAGTAAGCAACAGAAAGTGTTTCACTTTCAAAACGTTTCCTAAGAATGTCTTACCTGTCATTAACAAATGTCCATGCCATTTGAACCAGTTTTTGAATTTTATTTTTGTCTCCTGAAAAACAACCAGGAAAGTTGCAAGAAATAAAATTAGTAAGGATAAACAGTACGGAATACAGTATTCTTGCACTGTTAACGAAAATTAAGTTCTGAGAATTAACAACAGGTATTACTTGCTCACCCTGTAATATTTTACCTTTGAGTTGTTTGGCATACTTGAGAAGAAATTGGTACGGATGTTCCACTTGCAAATCAAACTTTATTGTTTGCAATAAGATTCTTTCAAGGACCATCACTTCTTCCTAGAGAATGTTGCAAGATAACCACAGCGTTATTCCTTCTTTCACTCACATAAAGTACCAGCACAAATACTTCATGCTGGTATAAAGCATGACTACACACATCTCCAGGTAAATATGCTTGTCTGGTTTTGCTTGATTAGCATTTGCCTCTGAGAGAACAGAAATCTAACTTTAAGCATTATTGTAAACTCAGATACTTTTCCTTCACATTAATTGGAGTCAGGAGAGGGGATATGGTGTTTAAGATTGTTTTGCTCCAGGAAGGAAAGAACCAAACCAGACACAGCATGAAAATGCCAAATAAAAAAAATTACAACAAAAAGGTAAGCTGTCACAACATCCCTCTCCTGAGTTTCAGATCCTTCTGCTATTTATAATAAGCAAATTTTGAGAGAAACGTAATTTTGCTAAGTCAAACACTCTAAACAGGAAACTTCTACACTTTTGAGATTTAGTTCTTTAACTTCAGATTCGCTATTGCTTCCTAAAATGACACCAAGACTGTCAAATATGATTTACATCTTGATGACACTTCTAGCTCTAACCAGAATTACTCAAATTTACTTTCACTTGCAAAATAACATCAGAATTGACATGAAATCAAACGTAAACTTTTTATACAGTTATCACAGTAGGCTCCCAAAGCCTATCTATCACATTACTAAAAAGAGCCATAAATGCATGCTGACTATATAGTTAAAATTAGAAAAACTAAAATCGGACAGTGCTCTCAGGAATGTATGTCACTTTGCTTAAGCAATAGGATGAAATCAATTTCAATGAGTGTTTTCACCTTTGGGTCATCTCCAAACTGTCCAAACTGTACATCATTTAGCAAGCTACGGGCTGTTTTAATTATATCTTTACATTTCTTCGGTGTTTCTTCAACTTTTCCTGCTAGGAAGAGACAGCAGGCTCCTGTCACCTAAAAAACAAAGCGCTTTCAAAAAGCTGTCTGCATGTACATATGCAATATGGTCCGACACTATAAAAGCACAGTCAGTTTCCATTAACAGTTCTGTGAAAGCTTCCAAGGAAAGACTTAGTGAGCACATTAATTTCTAATTTTATTATGATGTTAATTTAAACCTTTACTTTCTCAAAGGAAAAAGTACAGAATTTGGAGGACTGTTTTATACAACTTTATTTCAAGGTCAGAAACCCAAAGCAGAATTTGGCCTGGACTATCAAGGAGTCTTAAGATGCTGTTGCACTTCTTTTGTTGTTTTAGCCAATACAAAAGCACCAGCACTATAGCTGTTACTTCTTCTAAAGAACAGTGTCTTTAGACATAACTGCAGTGTTATTCTAAGTGTGAATAGAAACATACAAGCAAATAAGAACAGTGTATTTTAAGCTGTTACAATTAAAAGATAAAATGCTTATTTTTCGAGAGTGGTGGCCAGCAGTAGTACCCAAGTAACTTAGCACCATTTCAACAGTGCAGTCATTATAGAAGGTCATCAATACTGTAAATACTTACATATCTTGGGAATTGTTTGAAGGAATGAAACATATAAAACCGATGGAAATAAATTATTCCGGTTGCTAGAGTATCATAATGTCTGTTGTACAGTATAAGAACTTTCAAACATAAAACAAATTTTAAACCAAACATGCATACAGGAAAATATATATTCTGCTTTATCAAGTGCCTCAAGTTCAGTGATCAGCTAGAAAAACAGCACAAGTAAAACAGGAGCTTTAGGAAAGAAAAATGCCACAAACCCCCTTATGGTTCTGTAAGTATTATGACTCAGCCCAGAAGCATTTATTGGAGGTGTGCAAAGTCACAATGACATTTATAAGAAGAACTATGCAAGGTCATCCTGATGTTAAATCACACCCGCTTCAGAGAAGATCAAAACCCACAAAAAGTTAAGTACATAAAAGAACAGAACAATTATCATTTCATATTAAAATGCTGGTGTGGAGAAAGGTTACTAACTCTTCACACCTACAAAGGGAAATAGACACTGAACAAACTCCCTACTCTTTAACAAAATTTCATCTTCACCAGGTTTTATTAAGCAAAGAACTGAGATGATTAAAAGAAGCACATTAATATAATAGGAAGTAAGAAGATTAAGTGACAGTCTGTGAGAGAATGGAATTTGCTAATATATACAAAGTTGCAAATCCCAATCTAAACAAGAAAAAAACCAAACCAACAAACAAAAAAAAACCAACAAAGAAAAACAGCAAGAGTGAGGAGTTAAAGATTATAAGTCTCAGAAGCAAACTATTGAATTGCAATATCCAACATAGCAAATTGAATGCTAAATGCAAGATTTGAGAAGTTACACAGACTTGTGTACTAAAAGACTGAGTTTCACAACTGCCAAAGGCTACCCTTAATTGATAATTCCGTATCACCTTACTTCTCTGCTGCCAAAATGTTTCATCTGAAATGCTGTTTATCTAATAAATAAAAAAGGATAAAAACTGTGCAGGAACACATTACCACAAAAGTAAACTCAAGGAGATTTTTGGTCAATGATTAAGAATTATCTGAACAGCTAAATGAGCACATGACATTTTCTGTAGATTCATTCAGAAAGTCCCCATTCATACTGACAGTTCACAGTAACATGATTTTAAAGGATACAGCCCTAAACGTGTTCCCACATCGAATATGAATCTGGCCCCTTCCCTGCGGTATCGTGCCTCAGTAGCTGGATCAAGCCCTTCCAGCTGTGATGGTGTATGCGCCAAATCTTTCTTATCCCAGTACCAACATGGCTTTGTATGGTCCAGGTTTGCCAAGTTTACAGAAGGGCTGGAATTTTCTTTATTCTCCTTCATTTATTAAAACAGAATTGTTCTTGCTTTTTAAGTTTTCAAAAAGGAAGTCTTCAGATAGTCGCTTCAGAACCTTTAAGACAAAAGGAACTCTTAAAAAAAGAAGAGGATTCCCCCCACCCCCACCTGCTCAAAGATGAATAAAGAGGAAGGTGTGTTTAGCGTTGCCCATTAGAAGGGACATTTTCTACACTCAAACACAAACAATATTTAACTGTGTCCTTATCCTCCCCATATTACCACAAAATCAGTTCACAGAAACAGACACAGGGAATCTTTGTTATTACCTGTTTAATAAAGAAACTTCAAGAACGCATTATCAGCTCTATCAGTTCTCAGCAGAACAACTTTCACTTATTTTGTCCATAAAATAAGGAAAAACAATTCAGTGATGGTAGCAGCATGATTTAAAATGTTTCATAACTTTACCAGCACTTTGTGCATGCACATTCAATGCATGTACAACATCAAGCTCTACAGGCAACTTTCTGGTGTTCATGACTGATGTTCAGCCATGCCTCAATTTACAGGCAGAATGGAAACTGTCTCACTGCCTTCATTATTTTTCACGCACAAGGCTATTCTTAGAGTAATTCAATAAATTACAAATACTATGCTCAAATAACTCCAGTCACCTACAAAGGTTCACTTAACAAACAACGATTACGATGCAATAGATTCACTCTAAGCAAAACTGTCAAAGGAAGACCCAAACTTAAACCTCTAAATTTTAAACTGTTAATTATTTTCTAGATGTTTCCCCTCTGAAAACAGAAGGAAGCTCACATGAACTGCCAGAAAAATCAATGCCTGTGATCGGCATCTTGATCAACTTCACAAAGTTCCCGTTTTTCAGAAAAAAGGAAACCATATTTCTTTTACACTGTTTTTGGAAGAACCTTTACAACTGATGGTACCAGTCACGGACCAGTCCAACCTTTGCCACAAGTAAGCAAATGGATACTTAAAACTATTACAAGAAGCAACAAAAAAGCATCCTGACCACACGTTCTTACCGTACCTGCTAAGCAAACGTTACTTTTTACAGCAGTTACGGTTCTGCTTCTTTACAAGCTATTTTGCTTCTTAAACTCTGAACAGTTTAAAACCCAATTAAGCACTAAAATCGCCCGAAGCAACAACAGCTACTTCTATACGCAGAGAAAATATTTTTGAATGCACAACTGGAATAATCGAAAACATCCTAAAGGAAATATCTCAAGCACCCCAACCCAAACCATAACGACTGACAAGTGCGATGGAAGTCCCGCTTCTGCCTTTCCACGCACCCAACACACGATCGCAGTAGCCTAATCCCGGGCTTTTCCCATCCTACCTTACACGAACCAGCCGATTGAGAGCCTAGCCCCGTCCCCTGCTGTTCCAAACCGGCGGGGTGTGTTCAGCGCCTCCCAGAGCCTGCCTGCCCGCCCGCCGCCGAGGCTGCCGGTGCCCAGGGAGGCGCTCGCTCGCTCCCGCCCCAGCCTCTCCGATCCCTTCCCCTCTTCCTCAGGCCCCGGCTCCCACCAGCGGGCAGCCGAGGAAGAGTCGGGAGGCCCCAGCCGCCGGCGCCCCGCGGCCCCACACGTGCGCGGCGCACTCACAGGCCAGGCGAGAGAGAGGAGACCCCACCGGAGCGTGGAGCCTCTAACGACAGCGCAACCTCCGCGCCCTGCGCGCCGCCATCTTGGGAACCAGGCCAGGCCGCTCGTAACGTCATCACGTAGGCATCACACAGCGCGAGGATGGAGCCCGTACTGACTAATGGCCAATGAGAAGCGGCAACTCCTACGCCCCGACCAATCCCGTCTCCCTCAGCGGCGGCTAAGGGCAAGCAGCAGGCGTGCTCTCGTAGTCTAAAGAAGGCCAATCAGCAAGCCTGCGGGGGGAAGATTGCAAGAGATGGAAGCCAATAAGATCCTGAAGGCATGGGGTAAACCCCAGCCAATGGGGGAGTCACCGTGCCCTTTTTTAACACCGGTAGCGAAGGCGAACGGGTGGTTGCTGAGGATTGGCAGTAGTGGGCCCCGAGGAGGCGGGGCCTTCCGGATGGAAGTCGCTCCACCAATGGCGACCGCTGGGCGAGGGAAGGGGTGGGGCCGGGCCAGGAGTGCGGGGCTGGGGCGAGCTCGGCCGCCGCCTCCCCACCCGCGGGCCGCCTCGTC
>JASSUY010030069.1:3575-24940 GCA_032466535.1 Forpus xanthops
CTCTTGTATTATTATTGGTGGTAGCAGTAGTGATTTATGTTATACTTTAGTTACTAAACTGTTCTTATCTCAACCTGGGGGAGTTGCATTCTTTTGATTCTTCTCCCCATCCTCCCAGACTGAGGAAGAAAGAGAGGGGAGTGAGCAAGAGAGCAACTGCATGAGTTTGAGAGCCTCAAACCACAACAAGCTTTTAAATATCTTAGCATATCATATTCTTTTCCGGTATTAGCTCTAGAGAAAGAAAGCCAAAAAGGTTTCAGATTTTCTCTTCCAAGTCAGAATAGTAGTTAAACCAAGGAATTCCCAATACCTATCAGCATTTTTGGGAGATGCATAGTTCTTCCCTTTTGCATGCCTTTCCATGAACTTCAAAATTCTAGCTAGTTAGTGCTGTGCGACCAGTAACACTTTGTGTTCTATAGTTACACTACCGTCTTCTGTAAAAGGTAAAAAAAACAATTTAGTGAATTATTTACTTTCATTTTCTAATTTCTCCTCAGAAGTATTTATGGCAGCTTTAAAACAGGACATCATCCAGCAGAGAACTTATGAGAATAAAGTATTTTCTGTCAGTCACTAAACACTGCTTACAGAGTGAGACAATTAAACATTACTTTGAGGGGTGGGACAAGACAAAACAATTTACACTTATCACCTGAACAAAGGCACCACACTTTGACTGAACAAAAGTATTCAATGACATTTATGCAAACAAGTTTAGTTAGCGCACTTGAGAAAACTTCACAATATACCAAGGTTATGTGGATAATTCCACCACAAGCCTGCTGTTATAATATTATTTCTTTGATATTACATGTACCACCCTGTTGTTCACATTTAAAAATAAATCATCTTTAGGTTGCTGAAATTTTAGTAATAATTTATTCAAGGAAACAGATTAAGAATTTTGCCTTTTGGCTGTGAGCAAAAATTACCACTGGTCAATCATTTACTCCTCCCTTGTTTGTAGGGGGCACAAATATAAGGTCTTTGCCGATACCAAAACCTTTCATATGTATCATAGGCAATGGTTAAAAGCTAGATAAGGTCTTGCACTCAGGGCTTTTGCTCTACAGAGACTATTGACTGGATTGAATAATTTACACTGTTACTGCATGCTTTTAATAGTATACATTCCTGATCTTGCTGTGACTAACACCAGTCCTTACTGACAGTCACATTTTCATGGAAAGAAAAACCAAGAACAAAATAGCAACTGAGAACCCATAGAAAATGTAAATACATTTCAAGAATCAAACAATGAAAAAGCAATCACGAATGCATGACACAGTAATGCAGTGCAACACTGTACGTTATTAGGCTGAGAAAAATCATGTTTATTCAGTTCTATACATATAAGACTCCACAATACAAAGGAAAAAAGAAAACTTCGGAAAAATACAAGTATTCCACTGTCCTTTCTGCCCCCACGAAGTAACAGCAGAGCCACAGATAGTACAGATAGCCACATCCTGCATTCATTATACCACTTATGCACCAGAACATTATTTGGCTTCTGAAATCAAAAACCCACTAAAATTCCACTGATTGCAAACATGATGGCCTTTTTAATAAACAAGATTTTGGGTTCCAAAATAAGAAGTTAACAAAAGCAAAAGTGATATTGTTGGTTGCTACAGAGGTTTAAACACTGTTAAGACTATATGAAGCACACCTAAGCCTGGCTAAAATATTTCTCTCCTTGTAATTCAGTACAATTCCAAATGCTCATCTGCTCCTGCAGATGAGCATTTGGAATTGTGGACATTTATTTATCATCAAATTCCACAGTAATTTTACAATGCCTGAAAAAAGAAGAACTGTTTTACCCCCTAAATAGAACACCTAAGCATCCTAGGATATTAAATACAAGCATGTATATATAATTCATGAAGTAGAGAACAATCAATGCTCTAACTTCTGACTAATTTAGTGAAAAACTGTAGGAAGGCAATGTTTAATGATTAAAAGTATTAGCAAGTATGACAAAATGCATGTCAAAGAAACTGTAGGTTAGTGTACATAAACAATACAGATGATAATTTGGTGGGGAAAGGGAGCAGCAGGACAGACATGACTGAAGGCAAATCAAAGACTAGTAGACAAGTAAAATCTGCTATTTTCCACCACTTTCCCTAAGGGCAATTAAACATTTGTAACAAATCAAACCATTCATTCATGATACTGTAATACTTGACAACACAAACTGTACTCTCCCACTATTTCAGTCAACATTACAAGAAACTACTATGAAGCAGTACAAAGTTCCTGTTACGAGCTTATTTTGTTGTTTTCTACATGGCAAATAAACAATGTGCTTAAATCCTAGTGAACAACAGCAAGTGAACTTAGCAGGCTCTCACTAACACAGCTGTAATAGTCTCAACACCCTGTTCCCTTCATGAAAACACCAAACAAGGTGGTAAAAATTGCATGGTCAGTGGCAATTTTCACACATGCCTTGTCCTGAAGTGTGAGCATTTGTCCAGATCTATCACTGAACATCACAGGGGTTTTTTTTCTCCTGTACAGATTATTTTTTTTTTTTTAATAAGAAGTACAACCTATCGACTCTGTCATGTCTCCTGAGACTTGTGCTGTGGGAGACCACAACCATGTACAGTACTACAGGACACTAGCAGCAGCACTGCATAAACATAGCAGCAGCATTAGGAGATTAAGACATTTGCTATATGTGAAAGATTCCACAAGTACAACTGTTGCAGTGAACAGGATTTTTTCCATTCCCCATCCCCCATGACACCCTGTCCATGGGCATCTGCTAATACTCAAAACCAAGACAAAAACTTGGGTCCCTTTTTCCTTCTCTCTTATTAAATTAATGCAAAGTTAAAACAAAAACATTTACTTTATTTATTTACTTTATTTCAAAACTACATCTCCCAATACTGCTGTCTACTAACCTCTTAGGAAATGAGAAGTAAAGCTTACCAAACTTTTTCTTCCTCCAGTCCTCCTCTGGCACACTGGCTTACCACAGAAGGGCTACTCATGGTCAGCGTTGAGCTTTCAGAATTCATTTTTTGCTACAAAGGAACAACAAAAAAAAAATGTGAAAAATGCAATATGAGTGAAGAACATGTTTACTTATTCATTAAAAAACCTAAACATTAAGACAAGAACTCTTAATACCAAATACAGAATGTTTTACTCACTTAAGTAAATGTCCTAAATCAATGGGATTAATTGGATGAATACACTGAGAAGGACTTGGCAGTTTTGTGGACTTGCTACTTACGCCAAACTCAACACTGATTGTCTTTTGTTTATTTCTCTGAATCTGTGCCAAAAGAGTTGATGTCAGCAAGCCTGGATCCAGTGCTATGCACAGTGTCAGTTATGTTAATTCAAAGCAGCAGTTAGAGCTAGTGTTGCCATGGAATAATCCACACAACACTAGGAAGAAAATGACAATTTCTGATATGTAAAGATTTACAGAAGCTTTTTAGCATATTTTAATAAGATCCATATTTTAATAACTTAAGATCGTACTTTACTGATTTGCAGAAAATAACAATTCAGTCATGGCTGAAATCACTCTCAAAACCAGCAGAGACATATTCAAATGCTGGCAGTAGCCATATCCAAGTTACAATGCGTCCAGAAGGTCTGTATGGCCAAAGGTGCTTCAAGTAAACAACTTGCACAATAAGAACACATTATGTCCCTAGATAAGGCAAGTTAATTTCAACGTGAACAGTTTTTTGTAACAGCATCCACAATGTTAACATGGAGCATCCTCCCCACACCCTACCTTCTTTTAAAAAAGAGATAAGAAAAGTCATCTTATTGCTCTTGATTTGACACCTGGTTTCCATTATCATCAACACAAAGATCTAATTGATTAAAGGAGAACAGGTTCAACTATACATCAGTTAATATCTATTGGAACATAACCAGGAAATGAGCTATGCTTGTCAAGCATATGCTTATATAAAGGACCATTAAGAAGCTAGTTTAACCTGTGTGAAACATGGGTCCAAATCTGACTTGACAGTCATGGACAGCATGAAAAATTGAGCACAGTGCACGTGCCCCATCAGCCACAGGCAGATGAGGCCAATCTTCACAAAACCAGTACTTTGAAGAAAAAACTCATCTTAGTTTCAAAATTATGGCCATGCAGGAGTAGATAAACAGCCTTAGCAAGCATGTTGGTCAGACCAAAGCTGCAAAAGTCAGCAACCAAATCTGGTCCTTACTAAAACTGAAGTCATCTTCTCACCTGCCCTTCACTGTGATCAGAGCATGTGTCACTGCTACACCTGAGAAAACAGAACGGGTTTACAAGTACAGGCCCTTAATTCTGCATTATTTTTCTTAACATTCCCCATAGTAGAACAAGATAACAATTCCACACAGCCTGGTTCTAAGCAAATCTGTTTCTTGAGATCTCATGTTAAAGATCCAGAAGACTATTCTGAAAGGAAGAACAACAATTGCCTCACCCTCTGTGAGGGCAGGAACAGAGACTCTGAGTCATGTGGCCTCTTTTTGGGTCAGTGCCTGACTTCAAATTTACTCCTGATTCTGAAGGTGTGTCACTTTGAAAAAAATTCAAAAATGAAAAAAATAAATACAGCAACAACAAAACAACACACAAAACCCCACAGTAATTCTAGAAGCAGCTGAGCAGCAGCAGGTGTTGAAAGCTAAATTACTACTTGCCTCTCCAGTCTGTAACAGCATATGAAGAGGGGAGCTGTTGTTAAACACACTTGGAAGCAGCAGAAGAATCCCTACTTAACCATCTATTGCAAAGTTCCCATCTTTCAGGAAGCAATTTCCTGACAGGACAAATTAAAACTTCTCTTATGGTAATGAATTTCTACTCCACACTGGGAAAGCCCAGATGCTTCAATGATCATGCAAGTTATGCCAACAGGAGTTTCACCTTCTCTTACAGTCACTTGCACAGGGAAGATCAAAGGTTCAAGGGAAGGTTAAAAGCAGTACATTAATTCTCAGATAGAAGCTGAAAGATTCAAATTACAAAAACACAAGGTTGCCACTGCAGATGATAAACCCAAAAGACACACACCAAACATCCGCTGTTCACTTCTGAACCAGTATTATAGCAGTACCAGTGTTCAGTGCATGACTACAACAAAAAAAAAACACCAAGTTTTTAGCACTCTCTTTCCTATCCTTGAAAGCATCTAACCAAGCACTCCATAAGTATCTCAGCATTGGGACTTTCACACTGAAACAAGAGTAAATGCAGAGGACAGAAACATGTTACTGTGTTACAAACTTTTCTATGAACAATTGGTGACAAAGGTTGACACTTATCTAACAGAAAATTAATTAGATATGGCATACACCCAAATTATATTCTCAGATGTTCCCACAAAGAAAACCACGTAAAATACAGGGAGGAGCATATCTTGTCAAACTTCAACTCCCTCACATTTCCAGTCCATTATCTGAGAATGCCAGCAACATCTCACACTCATTCCGCCTGACAACCTCAGAATCCTACAAAAATCTCTTTTTGTGTTACAGAAAACACCAGAAGCAGGCATCAAGAGGCCAGCATATATTCATAGCAAGATCTCATCCACCACACCTTCATAAAAGGTATCTATAACGCTTGATAAGACAGCAAGCTTTTTGGATACCAAGAGTATCCAAATGTTCTTTCAAGATACTGAGTCATGCTCTTGCAGCTTCATCTGCTCAGTTTACAATAATACGAGAGATCTGCCAAGTGACTCACTAAAAAGTGCACTCTTACATGTGTGGAAACATGAGGCACAACAGGCAGCTGATACAACAGTGGACAAACATGCTTCCTCAGCTACTACTGAAAAAATACAGATGGGAAACACTACCATGCCCACCTGACTGCCTGTTCCTGTCCTGTCCTCTGCACTGCAGCAGCCAACAGCACACCTCTGCAAGTCAGCAGCAGAGAGTCCCAAGCATCCCCGAAACTTCCCAGACCAATGCTCCAGCAATACCCACCACATAATCCCTGTCAGCTGTAGCATCTTGAATTACTCTTGTCTACATTAGACAGTGTCTTTCATATTATACTCCTCCTTTCTTACTGTCTGTCAAGGTGGAAGAGACCGTTAAAGCTTTGCAACCAAGTGTCCAGCACTGCCACCCAGCAGCACTTCTCATTCACAGTGAGGAGGCTGCCCAGCAATGAGTCAGACTAACTTCTGGAAGATCATCAGGGATACTTTTGTCATCTTATTCCTGACAACAGGTCTACACAGGTCCTAATTCACTCCTTACCAGAAGCAACAGGTAATTAAACAACTGAGCATCACATCACTGACAAGCTTTACGGCCTTGTCAAAATACCACAGGTTTTTTCATTTCTAAATGACACATGGAAAATTGGTCTCCACTACACTTTCCAAAGCCACGGATACCAAATACTACCACTGCGCTTGAAATTACTTTCAAGTAATTTCAATGAAAACTTCTAAGCCTATAGATTCCATCCTGACTCACTGTTGGGCCACAGACTGCTCTTAGACTCTTTCTTCAGAATAAGTAATTATTCTTAAATACTTGCCTATTTTTAGATGCAGAAGGAGGTATCTTTTCTCAAGCATTAAGAATATTTTGCGGAAGAATTTCTAGTGAACACAAACTGCTTCAGGAAATCCAAAATAAAACTGAATTGTTCTGTTGTGGAAAGAAGTGTTATTGAAAGGCTGCTACTCTCCAAAAAATATTGTTTATATTCAAGGTGAACCACACAAAATTAAAGCTAAAAATTGGCAAAGTAAGATTTTGTTTCTAATATACTGATTCAGGATTTATTCAACCAGAATATTAACACTATTCCCCAGTATCCACAGAAATCTGCTCAGTAATATTAACATCTTAGAATATAACATTGAATTCAAGAAGCAAAGGAAGAACAGTCAGAAAAAAATATGCTATTCACAGGTGCCTCTTTCTTTATCCCTATTCAACTCTTGTTTGGACTTGAACTTTATGGCATAGGCACTAAACCTGATGAAACTTGAAGGAGGGAAATAAATCTATCATCTTCCCTCTTAATAACTCGAAGGCAGGTGCCAAGGCAAGTCAATGAATATTTATTTAAGAGACTTTGTTTCAGATGTATTCTGTTCCTCATCATCTGTTTGCACACTCAACCTTGACTGTATCAGATAATGAGCATGCACTTTTATTAGGTGGTGTCCTAGAGATTATGCTGTGCTGTAGTAAGAGGAAGTGAGCAAGAGGCAATTCCAGAACAAAAACATAGGAAAACAATGTCAAAGACTTTATTTATAGCAGCTATGTTTAACACTACTGTCACTATCTTATTGAGGGAACAGCCCTGAAGAAACATCCTTGCTGGCTCTTCAGACATCTGAAATTTAGCATACTTGCCTTCGATAAGCAAGTGCAGATTTTTTAATACTAGAGTACCCAGCAGTAAGAACATACCCCAAAGTTATCTCTATAAAGAAATTCATTTTTATGCTTTCATTAAAATTATTAACTTTGATTATCTGATGTATTATCAGTTCATCTGCCCCAGAGTTGATTATTACACACCATACAGGCAGAGAAAAGCCTAGCGATGGTAAGCACCAGTTTAGGAACTAAAAACTGTCATATTTAAGTGTATTTTATCCATTCTGATTTGGTTCCAGAAATGCTGCAATTGCTCTTAAATGGACAAAAAATAAAGTGGGAGAAAGAATCTACTATAGCACAGTACTTGAGCCTCTGAACATCTCCACAGATCAGCATTACAGGATTTGAACAGAAAAAAATTAGGCGTCTTAAGAAAAGCACTGAAGCCATGACACCCCATGGGCTCAAACCAGGGTGTGATATACATCCAGGAGAACAGGGAAGGTACTAGCCCATCCTTTTAAAATCATATTCCCTACATAAAGCCCATCTTCTTTCTCTCTTTTTTCTTTCCTGACTGTGTTAAAAATGGTGGACACATTTTGATCCTCAGGTAAGCAATCCTTTTTGTGCCTTTCCTTCCACTCCCTATTTGTATTTCCAGACAAGTAAGATACTCCCAGTAGCAGTAGTTAAAAAACTACATCATGTATCATTCAGCAGCTGTTCACTACAGCTACAGCAATAACCAGTATCTTCTGATAAAACATGTTCCCACAGCTCCTTACCTTCACCGAAATACTTTGCATTGTTGACATAGTATCCTGTTATAGTTGGGTGATAAAAGAACTTGAAAAGAGCTTTACTGGACCATAAGGCCCCCTCAATGCATAAACTATTACTCCTTTTAATAAAAAAGAAGGCAGTAGAATCAATGCAGTAAAGTGCATCTAATAGAACACAAAAAGGAGCGTTACACACCATCATTCTCCCAAGCACAAGTTTTTGTGCTTATAAAACCTGAGCAACAGATCACTAATTCGCAACACACATTGTAACATCTAATTTTAGAGGTGATTTTCCATTTGCAGAAAAGCCTGTCATTTCCAGCAAGCACACACATTTACTCTTGCATTGCTTTCTGAAAAGTCTCATTTCCACACACATTTAACAAGCATATAGTATCTCACATCTTGATAGCATTGAGCTCCTAACCAGCAACTGCCTTAGGCAAACAGTTTGTTGAAGGGCAGATTTAAAACAAACCTCATTATCAAATTGCGGAACAACAAAAAGCAAAATCAGTCCCTTATCAAAATTGGGTTTTGGAGGCTTTCAGATACTGCAGCTGCCAAACATCTTCATGCCACTAAACCATCCTTTAGTGAAATCAGAGTTAAAACTCAAGATGCTCTCAAAGAATATTTCACTCGACTACAAGTAGCAGGCAGTGCTGAGAAACTCTGTACTGCATAATTACTTCAACCCAAGCCTAGCATACCATACACATTGTTTCACACACACTATGGTTATTTCAAGTGAGTTTTGACCTCAATGAACATGCGGCATATCATTATTTACTCTCTTAAAGTCTTTAAAAATGCACCTGATCCACTGAAGAATTACATTTTGGAGGACCTTTTTAAATACCTGTTTTTCAAAGGCTTTTTATTCCTGTCCTTGAGGCGTATCATTAAAAATAGTCAACTTCTGTCCTCTTAAGAAACACATAAAGTTTTATATAGGTACTTTATACAAGTGCATATATGAAGATACTTGGAGCAAGTAGCTCAGAGAGCCACAGGCACTGTACATCTCACTCGGTATTTGATTCCATCAGAACACTCCAAGATGATAGAGCATGCACCATGTTTGCCTCCCTCTCCCATATACACACTTGCTATAAACTGCAAGACAGTGCCTCCAGCCATTTATACATCAAGCTGAAGCCAGGGCACTGACATAGAACAGTGTTCCATGCTGGAAAAATACACCCTACTATGAGACACTGTGTTCAATAAGGAAGAGTTCTTTAGTTTACTAAGACTTCACTCTTATCCCTAGAAAACACCAAAAGAAACAAAGGAAGACAAAATTACAATTCAGCTTCAATAACCTTGATGGAAGCACATGGAGAAGTTTACCAGCATCAAACAGAGGTTGTGGTCATAACTCAAGACATCTTTCAGAACTGTTCAAATATGTTTGTATAGTAAGACGTCAGCATCAGGGAAATAATTTTATCCCCAAAATACAAATACAGATATTTTTTAGCTGGTGACTGCTGTGAAAAATAAAGATTTATGATAGAACTGAGGCTGCTGTCTTTGTCTATCCTGCGTATCAGTGCATTATATAGTACTGGACATAACTGAGATCAAGAAGAGAGCAACAAGAATTCACCTGCACTGTGCAATCTGCAGTTATTGGCAGCTTTGAGTCTTTTAGCGGTTTCCACTCAGAAACTTTAGCAGTGTAGGGGAAACAGGGAATGCTATTGGGCTTTTATGGATGGTAGTCAATTGCCATATCCATTAAAAAAAAAAAAAAAAAAAAAAAAAAAAAAAGAGAGAGAAAATCTAATGTTTCAGTACTCAGTGTCTTAGTAATAAACACAGCTAAATCTCTTGTCTGAGTAAGGCAAACTCTAGCATTACGAAACACTAGCAAAGAGTTGAACAGAACATTTTAAACAGAAGGTGCACACAAAAATTAAACATACTGTTTAAGTGGAACACACAGAAAACTAAGTACTACACCCTAGTCAATGTAAATGCATTTTCTGGCAGTGTTGTTAAAATTACTTATGTTGTTCTGAGACAAATCTGTTTGTCTCTGGACCAAAGGATCCAGATATTCCTGTTTCAAGTATCTGGCTTCAGCATCAGACAGTAAACAAAATAACCTATCCACTCTATCAGCAGGCAAGAGGAATTCTTCAGCACTGGCTATTTCTCTGCTCTTTCCCCCTCTCCAGATTTTCATTTCTTATCAGCAAAGCAAGCAAACAAAACACAACAGTGCAATAACTTAGTTTCTACTGCAGACTTGGTGCTAGCCTTCAGTTAGTCTGACAAGCAAAAAAGGGGCAAAAAGTTATCTGACTGTTTTCATAAACTATGATTTCAAATGCAAATACAACTCCTTCCAATCTAAACACACTGTATTGTTTTGCAGTTGACACTATGCAGCAAAACAATGTTAAGAGGTTTCTTCCAAAGATTATGAGTATTTATGTTCCTAATTTAGTGACTCATACAGCCAGCAATTTCTAAGACTCACTTAACTCTATCCTCCTCAAAAGTTCTCAATCTGAAAGCAAGCACTTTCTGATACAAAAGTTGTGACAAAGATTTCAGCCATGATTATTTTTTTCTAATATAAATTATTCCAGAACTAATTATGTGCTACTTCTGTAAAGAATATTAGAAGGGATAAACAGAGCTGAACCAACATACGGGATAATTCATTGAACAAGAAAAAAGTTTTCCAAAACTAGCACTTTAATTGTTAGCACTTAATATCCTTCTCTTCCTTTCAACATGTTCCTGCCTCCCTCATAATAAGGGGGCTTATCCTCAGCAAGAAAAATAAAACCAAAATTAAGAATAAACAGAAATCAAAAGAAATGTCACCACAGCTGAGACAAACACAACCCACTCTCCCCTTTATCAGAAACATCACTGCCACGGATGGTAACAGGTTCTACCTGGAAGCAGAATCAGGTATCACTCACTTCAGTTCATGAACAGCAAAGCAATCAGATTTTTGCTTAAGGGCATGTGGTCTCACTGGCCACTTGCTGGAAGCAGCTCTACATAATACACCTCTAAATCATGCACATATAAGACTCCCATAACTTGGAAACACATTCTGTCCTTAACATTAAAATTATCTGCTCAGCTTATTAGCTTAATGACTATTTCATTCACAATTGCTGCTCAGTTTAATAAGTCATTGAGGTTTGTTTATTTAATAGATTTGGTTATTTAATAGATTTGAATGGCAGACAAAAAGGTGAAATGTCCCAAAATTGTTTTCTTAGTCTTTACAACTTTCCACCTGCAATTGTTAAGCAGTCAGAATCTAAACCTGCATGGGAAAATCTGCAAGTTCACCTCTCCACAGTAACTAACTTGATGGAGAGAATTTGTTCTAGGATATTAGTGTGGAGCACCATCAAATGCTAATTTTGACAGCACCTATTTCTGTGACCCTTAAAAGACTTTGCCTACACTCACATAAGAACCTCAGTACATACAGAGAGATACCAGGTTTGGGATACCTGCATCACAGCCTGTGTCAACACAAACATAGGGGCTACTAAGTACTGTACTGCAATTCATCTGTGCCTCTCACCTTTCCCAACCACCCACTATCTGCATGCACCAGTTAAGGCCATGGACAAGCAGAAGCAGGCAGCCACCCCCAAAAACACACACTACCTAAATAGCTGGCTGTTGTCTTCAAGACAAAGGCCACGGTCCAGACAGAACCTTGTGAGGGAATGCCAGCCAGACACACTAATATTTTAAATCAGTAGGATTCCTGATACAGACAATGTAAGGGACATACTCTTCTCCTAGTTATAATACCAAAAATCTGCTGTGGAAAAATGCGGAAATGTTTAAAATAAACTAATGAAAGCTGTACTTCTATTTAACAACTAAAATGTTAGAGATGATACCAGCAAAGCAGCTGGTTTTGCTCTACAGCAACCACATGAGTTCAGATAAATCCTGCCAACTTTCCAAGTCTATGCAAGTTTCAGCGCTATAAAAGCCAATAAACCTTTTGGAATACAACTTGTATCATACATTGATTACACCTGCAAAGTTAGGAGGGGAACTGCAAGACTGTAAAGGTAATTAAGCCTATATAGAAAGGAACAGGGGGAGAAGGGTAATCAGCAACAGTATAGGGCACATTTCTAGTCACATAACATTACCATTTCTAGTTTTATATATAATGATTTAACATGAAAAGAAGAAAAAAAGTTTTACTGTAAAGTCTGCTTCTTAACCAATTTAAACAATTTTTTGGAGACAGGATTGCTGGATTTCAGTACTGGCCATGCCTTCAAGTACCATCCTCAGCAGTGGTCTGGTATAAGACATGTATTACTTTAATGTATTTCATGTACCTATGGTAGCACACTTGCTCATCTGAAATCCTCAGACTACTCATGAGCACCTGATCAGGAAGAAGTAAATAAATATGCATGTACATGTGCCTTTGTGTTTAGCTATTAACAGCCTGATCCCATTAGCATCTAACCACCTCAGCTGGATTCTGTAAGGCTGAGCACCTGCAAGTTAATCATTGTTTACATCTCAATTACTGACGGCATTTCACTTCATGTTCAACCCTACTTGACACTAGATGGGAAAACAGATTTTGGGGTTTTTGTTCTACATCCTTTATGCTGCACTTGGGGATGGAGGCTAGCACAATTACATGCTGTGTAACTATTTTTTTCAGAGTAGTTACTCCGCAGTTACTACAAAGCACGAGGTGTTTGTTAATCACACAATACTGGAGTGTATTTACTGAGTCCTTTATTTTCCAATTATTTACCAACTACTCTACAGTAGTTCTACATGTTCTTAGAGACTTGTGCAAGACCATTTGTTTACTCTAGATTTTGTATGACTCGGACAACTGAAATCTGCTACACACCCTCTCAAGTTGAGAGGCACAATTTGGCTTAAAAAACAAAGGGACTTTTATAGGACCTAGCAAGCATTAAACACCTGGAGATACCTTTTTTCCCAGCCAATTAAGTACAGATGCAAACATGAACATTTCAAGACTTCTCTTTGCCCAGCAAGTTCAAGTATTTTCATCTGTTTCCATCTTTTATTCTAATGTAGCACTGCTCTGCTCAGGCTTTTCCCAAGTCACAAATTAGAATTTGTCTGTAAAGTACTAGATTTACCTATTTATCTGTAAGTGCTACTATTTACCTGCAAAGCCTACATAACCTTGCAATACTTACAGTCTCAAGATTTAATTAGCAAATACATAACATGGATTGATTTAATTAAACTTTAAGAGACTAAGTTAAAATAAATCAATAGAATGAGCAGGGGGTTGGAACTAGATGATCTTAGAGGTCCTTTCCAACACAAACCATTCTATGATTCTACGATTTACAGTAGCCCAAGTCTTCTAGTCTTCCACTAAGTTTATCATTTGCCAGTTTCCCTACATATTACACAGGAGTAAAACAGCAACTGTTAACAAAAGCAACCCTTTCAAAATGCACATTACACTTAACTCAAGGCATCTGGAATGTAATATGCACAAAGTACTCCAAAATTATTCTAAATGCATTTATAGCAGTGAGCATTTAGAGACTGTTCAAAAATCTAAAATACTGCAAACATACATATAAATCTCTAGCATAAACAGAATTAAGAGGTCAGTTTCATTTCCTTTAGCATCTAAAGCAAAGGACTTGATACAGAGAAAACTAGCTCCTGAGTAAGTATTAAGACATTTCATACAAACTCCCAAGCAGAATCAGGTGCCACTCCAATTCATGAATAGCAAAGCAAACAGATTTTTGCTCAAGGACATGTGGTGTCACTGGCCACTTGCTGGAAGCAGCCCCACATAATACACCTCCAAATCATGCGCACATAAGACTCCCACAACTTGGAATCACGCCAGAACAACTGTCTACACAAAAGCAGTCCTGAGAAGAAGCCCACTATTCAGAACAGAGCAGAGATCTGAGAAAATGTGCAGGAGCAACACTGAATGTTACAGTGTCTTCATGGGTCACCAGGCCTTGTCACATTGCTGACTGAAATGCACAATTCTGATGGGAAATTTAAATGGGACTGCTGTTCAAAACAATATGGTGTTTTATTTACTAAAACTGCACAATAAATATTTACTGAGAGCAGGTAGACAATCAACATGAAAAAGAAAAATTACATAGAAGGCCTAAATCCATTAAATGACAAGCCAAAGATATTCCTGGCATTCTCTTCATGTACACTGGGGCAGCTCCATCACACACACTCCCCTGCTTACACTCTGCAAAACTTACTATTCTGCAGTAAATACTTTAACTCCATTTGTTTCCAATCTCATGGCTTCTTCTACTCTGAACTCAGATCCTGTACAGATACAGCATCTGCCCCACTACTTGCTGCACTTGGCAGTAGACCTCTGTACATGCTGCAGAGCTGGGTATGCAACCAAACTAATCCTGTAACAAGTGCTTGACAAGGAAGGAACTTTCTCTGCCCTTCCACTATGAAAGTGTGTGAGGTACTAAAGGATAACATTCAACTATATATGATGACAGAATCACAGGGTACTTTGGTTTGGAAGGGACCTTAAGAATCATTCATTCAGTTCCAGTCCCTCTGCAGTGAGCAGGAACACCTTCCACTAGACGAGATTGCTCAAAGCCCAGTCAAACCTGGCTTTGAATGTTAATAAATTATATTGATGTATCTATGCACACACAGAAACCATATAAATGAACGTTCATATATGCACAACACTTAAGAATTACATAGAAAAATTAAGATTGTGACTACCAAAGCTGGATTTCCTGCATTAATACAAGCGGTCCCTCAGAAAACCATAAATTCTGGTCACTGCCCACCCCACCACTAAGATGACCGGTACAACACCGGCCCTACAGCCACCTTACATGCTCACAGCTACCTCACCTACACAGGCCCTCACCAGCATTAACTACTTAAACCCCGACGCTGACCCAGGCCGTGCTAATTACTGCCGCGTACCTCACAGCCCGCTCGGTCTGCCATGACCACCTCCACACGAGCTGGGAATTACACTTCGTGTTCGTTTTTCCCCACTTTCCTCCCGCCCACAGACCTCCCTCCTCCTCCCCCGACGTGGAGGTCTGCGCTAAGCGAGCCAACGGCTGAGAACCAGGGCCGGTTTACCCAAGGAAGCAACCGGCACCTGGAACTTCGGCCTTTCCTCCGCGGGGTTTTCCATCTAAACCGACACCGTGCAAAACTTACCCTCAGTGAGCGCAAAAGGTCTTTAAAAAGTAAATTAACACAAACAGCAGCTGCCGAGCGCCGAGGAGGAGCGGGTCAGCACCCGCTGCCTCGCACCGCCCCCTCAGGCCCCTCACACGGCTGCGGCGCCCGGGGGTCCCTGAGGCGGAGACTCGCGCCCGCGTCCTTCCGACTCCGGTCGGCTACGGCGACCCCGGCACAACCCCGACGGTGAGAGACCGGACGATGCCGGGAGGAGACAGCAGGAGTGCGCTGTCCCCCCCAGCTCACACACACGCACCAGGGCTGCCGGGGGACCTTCCCCTAACAGCCGCAGCACCCGCTCTGTGAGTCCCGTACGTGGTGGCGGGACCCCCGGAGGCACAACGCAACCACAGCGGCCAGCCCCGCCACGGCCGCCTCCAGCCACCCTGAGGGAAGCCGGGCCCCTGCAGCTCTGACCGGCAGCCTCCCGCCCCAAACAGAGCCCCGACACAGGGAACAGCACCTTACCGTGCACTCTCCTGCTCCTCCCCAGCTCCCGGCATGCGGCTACCGCAGCTGCCGCCCCGGCGAGCACCCGGTGGCAGCCAACAGGGACAAGAACAGGCGGCGGGAGCCGTTAGCGGCCGCGGCGCGGGGGGTTCCCAGGCCCGTCCCGCTGCTGTCAGGGGGAGGCGGAGATGTGGGGGCTCCGCCCTTCCCACTCCACTGTCCCAACGCCTTTCTGCTTTTAGGTTGTTATTCGCTCCCTTCCGGCCCTGTGGGTCCTTTCCCAGCTCCACACCTCCACCAGCTGCCGCTGACCGGCCAGGGCCTTTTCCCAGGGCTTCGGGACTCACCTCCGCCGCCTCCCAACGAGCCCCCCCCAGCACACCGGAGGTGAGAGGGAACACCGGCATTCCTCTTTGCACCCCTTGTACCGCCCTGGAAGCTCAGTTCCAACCACAACATGAGGGTGCAAAGGGTGAAGGGGGGCAGTCCGACCACAGGAAGGTACCTGTTATACCTGGGAACCTCAAACGAGGTTCAGCAAGTGACCACAAGCGGGTCTCATTAGGTCAACAAGCTGGGGAAAGCAGTGACAGATGGTAACAGGCGCGGCTGTTCTAAAGGAAAGAAGTATGCAAATACTGATCAAAAGAAAATATAAATCAGCTGTGACGATGAAAACAAGTAGAATATGAGCTCTTCAGGTGAGGGACTATCTTCTGGTGTGTGTTTGTACTGTGCTTAGTAAAGATAATCTTATTTTCTATGAATACAGCCTATGGGTACTAGTTCAGTATAATAATAAATACTTATAATCACATCACTTAACACATGCAAATTCAAATGTAGATGGGAGGGCTTTGGCAGTAGCAGTATTGCCAACATAAAACAGCCAATAGAAAACAGGTGAAAAGTAGCATGCCACCATTTGTAACGCAAACACCAGAAATACCTTGAAAAAGAGTAATGAATTGTGTTTCTCAGCTATGGTTTGGCTTTCTGTTTCAAACCTAAGATCTTGCAGCAAGATTTAACCTTTCTGCTGTTTCAAATTGCTGAGGCTAGAAATGCCATATAGACAAAGGAAGATGAGACCTTCCTCTTTTAGTAAATGTCTTAAATTCCCTTTTTTCCAGCTTGGGATACTAAAGGAATCTCTGAACTCCACTTTACATAGTATGAAAACCCTCTGGAATTAAATTCACACATAAATGTTTCTTTAGAGAACCCGGTTCTTAAGGTGAAATAATTCTTTTTAAACTAGGGTCGATTTGACTAGAAAATACCTGTCAAGATGTCACAGTTTTACAACTCTTTCTTTGCTGCTCCTAAAGCAGAAATTTACATAGATTAGACACGTATGTGGGGAGCTGACACTTTTCTAGCCCTCTATCAAAGTTATACAGAGGACTTATGTTTTAATCAACACTATGTTATAGGCAAAACCTGGGCTCCCAGCAGTATCAATATAATTGGTACAATGGAGGAATCTTTGAGGTTGGTCAGGTCTGATAATTTCTAATAGATTACTAAAACATTGAGCCTTCATCATGGCTGCTACACAGAAAACTGGGAAACAGACATCCCCCTCCTGCATTGGTTGTGTCACTGAAGTGATGCCTGTTACAAAAGGAGAGCTGCAATAAACAGCAAGTGCTGCCATTTTTTATCCAGGGCTTACTGTGCCTGTAAAGGCAACTGACAGTTCTAGTCCCCTGTTTTAAAGTTTAGTTTGGCATTCAGTATCAGGAAATGGAAGAGATGCTCTGTTTAGAGACCTTTAACTTTTAGTCTATTTTATGCATCCTCAAAATTTCCACTTACTTCTTTGCAGGGGGAATGAAAAATTAGTTGATGCAAATTCTATAATTCGGTAATACACTGGAACCTGCTCAATCACCTCAACTAAAAATGTTGTCCAGGGAGATTTAACACTTTTTAGTAATTACTAATCTCTAATTCATGGTTTTTAAGATGATAAAACTATATGACACAACTTGCAAATAGTGTATGTTCAGCACTTTTTTATTTTAATAAGCACAACAGTTTCTTTCGTAGGCAAAATACAGAATGAAAGTGTCAAATATATTACTACTTCAGTACAAAACATTTTCTTAAAATACAGTGGTATCTCAGTTATACTTAAAAAATGTGTAACAAGCCAATTTAAGGGTAAGAGGAAGAATATTCAAATAAACATACCTGTACTTCTCAGTTCTGGAGGTAGCCTAAGCAAAGAGGGTCACTTAGAAATAAGAACAGGTCCTGTTTTCCTGATTCACTGTCGTGATTATTCTTGCTCCACCCTCAGTGTTGACCAACAACTATTCTGCAAAGAGATGGTGGTTTCCTTCCCAACACCAAAATCACACGTTGGCATGTTTTCAAAAGCTACAATGAAGACCAGTTTCCTTTCTGTTGATGACTAATGACTTTTATGGGTACATCCCCTGTATTAGGCGTTGCTACAGACAAGTAGGTCTAATTCTATTCTCACTTTTAATTATTTTGAAATAAGTGTGATGTAACTGACAGCAATGAAATCACTCCTGATTTTCATCAAAATTATAAAGGAGTCATTCCTGCACACCAGGTTCACATCAAGCAATGTAAGCAGCACCTAGGAGTGTTATAAGGCTGAAACAGGCCCCTGCAGAATCTGTCAAAAAGGTAACTCATGCTTCAGATGCTGCAGAAGAAATAAAACACATCACTTAACTTCTGCCCCAAAGTCACAGAATCATAGAATAGTTAGGGTTGGAAAGGACCTTAAGATCATCTAGTTCCAACCCCCCTGCCATGCCCAGGGACACCTCCCACTAAACCATGCCACCCAAGGCTCTGTCCAACCTGCCCTTGAACACCACCAGCAGTTCACAACTTTCCTGGGCAACCCATTCCAGTGCCTCACCACCTGAACAGTAAAGAATTCCTTCCTTATATCCAATCTAAACTTCTCCTGTTTAAGCTTGAACCCGTTACCCCTTGTCCTCTCACTACAGTCCCTAATGAAGAGTCCCTCCCCATCATCCCTATAGGACCCCTTCAGATACTGGAAGGCTGCTATGAGGTCTCCACGCAGCCTTCTCTTCTGCAGGCTGAACAGACCCAACTTTTTCATATGGGAGGTCACCTGATCGTCCTCGTGGCCCTCCTCTGGACTTGTTCCAACAGTTCCATATCTTTTTTATGTTGAAGTCACCAGAATTGCAAGCAATACTCCAAGTGAGAACCCAAATCTAATCTACCTCTTACTTCCCTTGTAGTTCTTGCTGTACTGCCCTGTTTCCTACCATACTCCATTATAAAATGACTTGCTTCATTGGTGCCATGGGCCTCTAGAGTGTAGAACAGTGCCCTGTGGATCATTCCAGCACACAGGTTACTGCAATGGCAAAAGCTTCAACAGTAAGATCTCTGACCAAACACACCGAGTGATCACAGATTCTTTAAAGAAGCACCATTACAGCTCCAGATTAGCAGACAAACCCCTGCTTTGTCTTCATCTGACACCAGCCTCATCTCTGAAGTGTATCCATTTCTCATCTAATTCCTATCCGTTTCTCATGAAAAATGAAGATAATAACCCTTGCTTGTGTCCTTTATATCCCCAGTTGTGCACCGAGGAAAAAACCCTTACTTACATCACAACAAACAATGCCTCTGATGTATGTCCCACTCACATCATTAGTGTCTGATTTCGTAACCAGTCTCACTGAAGTAAGTTGAATCATCAAGATAGAAAGCATTAGTAAAAAGGGTGTGGCCAGAGCATTCATAAAAGGTTTAAAAAATGTAACTGAAAAAGTCTTTCATACCATTATTATTGCTCCACAATTTGTATTATAGATTACTTCCACCAGGCAGTAGCTACCTGCCCTGAAAATACTCATGTCACTCATTTCCTCAATGTAGAATCCTTCTGGGAACTTTTTTCTTTGAACAACAGTTTAGTTTGGTAACTATGTAAAAAATAAGTTTATTCTCCAAGTGTTTCACTTTCCCATTTGCTGTCCTAGGCAATCAGTCTTTAGCCAAGTTTAATCCTGTGTATTGAGTTGGAAGTAACATTTTCTCAACCATGAAAGAGGTGATTTATATTTTTAGTTGTGATCTATGTATTCAGTGTACAATCAAAGGTAATAAGGAACTCTTGATCTGCAGTTGTTGGCATTAGTCAGTATTACAATGAAAGACAGTGTAGCTGTTGTGGTTTAAGCCCAGCCGGCAACCCAGAACCACGCAGCCTCTTGCTCACTCCCTCCCTTTCCTCCCCCCTGCTCCCAGTGGGTTGGGGAGGAGAATTGAAAGAATATAACTCCCACGGACTGAGATAAGAACAGTCCAGTAACTAAGGTATAACACTGCTGCTACCACCAGTAATAATAATGACAAGGGAAACAACAAGAGAAGAGAATACAACTGCTCACCACCCACTGACCGATACCCAGCCCACCCCAAGCGGCAATCTCACCCTTCCTGGTGACCGCAACCAGTTTATATTCTGGACATGACATACTGTGGTGTGGAATACCTCTTTGGTCAGTTTGGGTCAGGTATCATGTCTCTGCTTCCTCCCGGCTTCCCCTCCTCCCTGGCAGACCATGAGGCTCACAAAGTCCTTGGTCAGACTAAACATTACTGCAACAACTAAAAATATTGGTGTTATCAATGCTGTTCCCAGACCGAAAGTCAAAACCACAGCACTGCACCAGATACTAAGGAGAAAAATGACTGCTGCTGCTGAACCCAGGACAGGAGCCTCCAACGGTTGCTGTACTCTGATATGGGGAAAATGGTACCAATCTCCCAGGCTCTTTGTATAATTTCAGGTCCAGGTCTATTAGTAAGAAATGTTACATTCCCTAGGAAAGTCCAGCATTATTATCAATAGCCACGTATTTCTGGTGGAATATAATCTCATAATAAACTTGGTTGGCTATTAAAGAAACTCAGAACAAATTATGTGAGCTCTTTGGTGTTGATTTACAGTCACAGGGTTAATACAGAATTTGCACAGAGAGCATATACGGGTTCTGTATATGTTACAGCATTTACAAGTACATGAAAACACAAGTGCATACTTCCCCTGTGGAGGAAAGCTACCAATTCAGAAGACTATTATAAGATTACATGACATGTATCACCATCAAGATGCCTCTTTTCAAGTACACCTTTTTGCACACCAGTACCAACTGAATGGTTAGAATTCCAACTAAATCAGCAGCCCAATAGGACAGCATTCCATACACTCTCTCATGCCAGTTCAATCTTCCATCTGTTGTCAAGGTCTGTGAACCTACCAGCAGTCTGGAAAAAAAGGTAGTTTGATTTTTGTGGTAAATCAGCCTTGAATGTTACAGCTCCCATCCCTTAAAAAGGAATTATTTTTATTAAGAAAATTTTCCAGATGTTAATTTATTCTTGCACTGATGTTTACTATTTGTCGTGGTTTGAGGCCCCTCAAACAGTTCTGCACACCCCCCCCTCTTTCTTCCCCAGTCCCGGGGAAATGGGAAG